>OX375799.1:25993090-26135465 GCA_947359425.1 Lagria hirta
CAGTGAGCTAGTACCTACTATAATTATCTACTGGAAAGTTTTTTATTTAATTAGCAACTAAACAAAACTTTTAAGCTGCTTTATTTAAATAACTAACCTTTAATATGTTTTTAATAAATCATAAAAGTTTTATAAATAAAACTAATTAGATACGTGTGTAAAACTTACCTACGAGTATCCATTTCAAAACGAGCAACACTAAAATAGCACTTTTTTATAACAAAATGTTTTTTCACTGTTGAGTAAACGTTTGACGTTTGTAAAGTAACGGTTTTTTGATGATCTATATCTAAGATGTGTGTGGTCCGATGGCATCTATTGTTTTTTTTTTAATTTTTATTTTAAAGAAAAAAGTAAAATTCTTATAAATGAAACAAAAGAACTGCAATAATAAAACTTTTTTCTTTTTTTTTTTTTCATATTAATATTATTACTTTACTAATAGTAAACGTTTTGTTATTAAGGCTCGAATATTTTAGCACTGTTCCTGTCTTGTCACCTTTCTGACAGGTCAGGTCCACGTTGAGCTACATATGAAAAATTGAGTTGAGGCAAACCGTATAAACACCCTTAAAGCCTTTTCGGGAATTATAGTAAAAAGTTTAACTTTTACAATTGAAAACAAAAAATCAACTTATCGGTTAATTCCTCCACGTTATAATAATTCGTTTATTTCCAACAGGCTAAAACACCTAATTACAGGAAAACATATAAAAATGTGTTTGTTTAGACACAACTAAATAGACTAAAAAATATATATAATTTAAATACAAATAATTGTTTATACTTAAATACATTAAAATACCTACTTATTCTTATTAAGATACAAATTTAGTTTTAGGTTAGGTTTTAAAAGTACTGCCAGTTAGGGTTTTGATTTCGTTAGAAGAACTGAAGTTTATATCACAATGGGCAGAAATCAATTAAAGTAGTTACACATAATAACGGCAGGTGATCTGCGTAGAGCGTTAGTTCTACAGGGGGGACAGTAAAAAGTCATGCTTTGTCTAGAATTTAATCTAGGAGTCAGAAAGGATATTTTGCTTAATAAATAAGGACAAGTCGTTTTATTATTTAGCAAATTAAAAAGTAAAATCACAGCAGTCATAATTCGTCTTGTATTCATAGAGCAGAACCCAAATCTGCTCAACAACTCCGAATGATTTGAGCCTTGTTGGGGATAGACGCCGTCGATTATGAAGGATAGGAATTTTAAGAATTTGCGTTATACTGATTCAATATAATTTATGTGTGTGGTGTAGATTGGAAACCAGATTATAGAGGCATATTCAAGTCGACTTCTAATTAAAGAAAAGTAAAGGGTTTTTAGGGTTTGTGTATTGGAAAAGTCTTTGCAATTGCGATATACAAACCCATACATTTTGTATGCTTTAGCAACACATTCAATTACATGATCGTTGAAGAAGAAGTTTCACCAAGATCAGTGAATTTATCAACTCGAGACAAGTTTACATCCTCAATTGAATAGGTGTTAATAGTTTTTTGCTGTTTTCGTGAGTAAGTGACGATTAAGCACTTTTTCTTGTTTAAGGAAAGACGGTTTGTTGAGCACCAATGTGTTATTTGGTTCAGATCATCCTGTAGACGTTGGCAATCTTTAAGTGAATTAATTGTATAAAATATTTTAAGATCATCTGCAAAGAGCAATTTTTCACAAGAAATTGTGTCAGCTATATCATTGATAAACAACAGAAAAAGTAGAGGTCCTAAATTAGACCCTTGAGGAACACCAGACTTAGGAGAGAAGGTTGAAGATGTAAAGTTTTTATATTTGACGTTTAATTGTCTGTCCAACAGGTAGGATTTGACTAAGCATAGCAACTGGTTGGAAAAACCAAAAGTCTTTAATTTATTTAGAAGAATAAAATGATCGATTTGATCAAATGCCTTATTGAAGTCCATATATATGGTATCTACTTGAGTTTGATTATCTATGGCTTCTAGGACGTATTGGTTGAAAGAAGCCAGATTTGTAACTGTTGATTTTCGTTCAAAAAATCCATGTTGACTTTGAGTAATATAGGGTTTAATGTAGTAACTGGAAAATATCTGTTTGTAAAGTATGGATTCAAAAGTTTTTGCAAAGTGGCTAAGTAGACAAATGGGTCTATAACTATCAATAATTGTGGGGTTGCCTTTTTTAAAGATAGGCGTCACAGTTGCTTTTTTCCAAATGGTAGGGAACGTTGAAGTTTTGATAATTAGATTGAATAGAATGTACAATCGCTTAGAAAAAACAGAAGCGCAATCCTTCAAAAGAAAGTTTGGAATATTGTCAACACCAGTAGTGAAAGAGTTTTTCAGAGCTGTTAAAATTTCCTCTTCGGAGATGTGGTCGATAGACAGTAATATGTTAAAAGATTCATTAGCAAAGCTTTGATTAGACAAATTTGGGTCAGATTCTAAGTATACGCTATTGAAGAACTTGGCGAAAGCGTCAACAATTTTTGTAGGCGTCGAAAGCTCTTCTTGCTTGTATTTCATAAGACCGGGAATTCTTGAACCACCTCTTTTGCTTTGTATATACGTCCAGATCTTTTTGGGGTCGTTTGTGATTGAGTTTTGAATGTCGCGTATATAGCTGGAATACGCAAGGTCAATCAGTTCTTTGGATAATTTCCTATAGTGCTTGAATTTGTCCAATGCGTAGGCTAAGTTTTGAGCTTTGTATTTTGTATGGAAGCAAGATTTCAGTCGTAGACACTCGATGATTTCTCGATTAAACCGTGGCGGATATTGACGGTGACTAGTTGAATAACGATATCTTGGAACGGCACCCTCAAATATTTTGTTTAGAGCTTCGTAGAACATGGAACACGCTAAATTAACATTTGTAGGAACATTTAGAAAACTCCAATCAGTAGATAATAGTGAATCGTATAGAAGCGGAAAATTTGCTTTTTTGAAATTAAACGGCGTAGCGTTAGTGTTCACCTTGAAACAATGGGTTGGTTTATTTATATAATTAATTTGAATTTCGAGAGCTGGATGAAATTTGTCTTCATCAACCAAAGGACAGGCAGACTGGTTGACCCTGCAGTCTCAATTAGATAAAACTAGATCAAGAAGACGATTTGAGCAATTTAATATCTGATTATGTTGGGAGAAGCTATGCAAGTTAATAAAATTGTTGATATGGGTAGTTAGCTTGTCATTACGATTGTTGCAGAATTGAGGTGCATTAAAGTCTCCAAGTATTATAACTTTATTATTGTGAGTTTCATCGATGTTGTTGAGAAGATTCAAAAATAGTTCGTAGTCATTAGAGCTTATGGCCGGCGGGATGTAAACAGCAAAAACAAAAAGATTATCGTTACTAGTTATAGAGATTCGTACACCAACACAATCTATAATTGGTAAAGCTTTGAAAATAGCAGTAAGATTTATGCGAACACATGCAAATTTTTCTTCAACTGCTAGGAGAACACCACCACCGCGTTTAGCATCAATCTTGTTAAAACTTCTGTCTTGTCTAAAAACTGAGTAATTTTTGGGAAATAATTCATACTCTATATCTTGAGAAAGCCAGGTTTCAGATAAAGCTAGTACATCAATTGTGTTCGAAGAGATACTGTTGTAGAATTTAGTTACTTTAGACCTGAGGCCTCGCACGTTTTGATAGATAAGATTGAATTGGTTGTTGTGAACTGTGATATGGTTGTTGTTAGCATTTGTCACATCTAAGTCACATTTCTTGCTTCCTCCATTTTTTTAAAAAAACAGTTAAACTTTTTTACAGTAATATCTTTAGACCAAAAAGATGGTTCATACAAATTATCTTTGTATTTAAACTCAACCCCTATTTTAAATGACAGGTGATTACCATTTGAGTTTAATTTCTCATCAACCACATTTGCATCTTTGTTGAGATTTGCTTTAAGGGATTTGTCTACCTGTGTTTCGACATCTTTGCTTGATTTTACGTTTCCTACGAAAAACCAGGCTCGTTTGATATTTCCTGCTTCAAAACAATTACCATCGGCGCTTGGTTGTTGGGTCCCATGAATTTGGTTCTTTTTTCTTGAGTGTCTACGGCTCTTTTGAATATTTCAGTGACCTACATTATCATTATTTACTGTGTTATCGTCGCTTAATTCTGTCTTGGACTTGGACTTTACCTGCTTGAGATAGCACTTCGGTTGTAGCATCTTGAAGGTTTATTGGTTCTTCCTTGTTTCTGTCGCTCGAAGATGGCCTGGTGCTGTCCAGATGTTGAACAAATTTGGTTTTGCTTGAATTTGTTTGCTTTTTCTTAGAATACGTGTTAAATGTAGATTTATTATTATCTATATTGTTAGGTTTTTTGTAAAATTTGTCAGCGTTTTGTTCAGACAAAGTTGGTGTTTTGTTTAGTGAATGAGCTTTATCATCTGAATGATTCCAGATTGGTTGGGCAGGGGCTAGCAAGTTTATTAATTGTATGTTTGATTCTTTTAATATGCAAACATCTTGTCTTAATTGCTCGATTTCGGCAATTAAAGGAGTTTAATTTTTTATTAATTTTTTCAACTAATTTTTCTAGCATTTCTTCTAATTTCATGCTTTCTTGCCTAACGGAGTTTTTAATTTCTGCATCTTCAGCCTCTACTTGTCAATTTTCAACCGTTTCAGTAGCTTCACTGTTGCAGCATATAATGTTGTTATCACTAATCACTGTTACACCTTTCACATATTTCAGGCAAGATGGGTGACACAAAGACTCACATTTTACACATTTTATTCCAGTTGTCATTAAATATCTGCATTTAATACATGGAGTTTTTATTGTATTCTGCGGAGACACAGCAACCACGTCTGCTATGCTCGGCATCTCACGACCAATCTATAATATATATAACGGGGGCTGATCGAGGTGTTAACGGAGGTGGCTCTTGTTCTACGATTAAATCTAAAATAAAAAATAAATCAAAAGTAAATAATACAAATTAAAAATAAACCGTACCTCAATATGATTATTTATTATTTTATTTACCTATTAATTGATTCAAATTGATTAAATTTATTAAATAAATAGACTATTATTTAAGTATTTTAGATTTTTTTTTTATTTTTCAAAAAATGTTTATTATCACTTGTAAGTGTCAAAATCATATGTCAAAAAAAAGCATAACTCAAAAACTACTAATTATTGATCAATATTGAATGGGACGAAATGGAAAGAACCAGCTTTTAAATAAAACAAAAATCAACAAATTTGGTCCAACCAAAAAAATTAAATTAAATTTTTAAATTTAATTTAATTTTTTAAATATTACTTTAAACATTAATAATTAAATAATTTATAATTATCACTAATCCTAATCTGTTAGTTTATAGAATAATCAAAAAGACTAGAAACAAAAATTTAACTTCCGTTCAACTCTTCGTCGTCAAGAGGAAGCAAAGGGAGGTTGCGTGCCTCGTCGTCAACGCCGATCACAGGAGCTGGTGTTGGTGGTGGCGGCGGGACTGGAGGCAACAACTGGTTCTTTTTCAATCCTAAAATAAAAAAAAAAACAAAGTAAAATATTAATAATTAAATGATATATGATTATCACTAATCTTAATCTGTTAGATTATAGAATAATCGAAAATATTAGAGAACACCTACTGAATTTTCTATGATTGCCTCTTCAAACATCCGAAAATGGTTCAAATTTTATAAAAATTGATGTTAGATTGTAATTAAGCGACTTTAAAATGATTTTCGGTAAAGCAAAGCCGCCGGTTTGATTTTTGAAGTGCGGGCGCTCGCGAGTAAGACGCGGGAAAAATTTGTACCCGCCGCACATCATTTTTTGAATTCTAGCAAGTTTTAATGCCAATTTTTTTTAAACATTACGACAATGGACACTATATGTGGCTAATTATTGAATATTTAGGCAGATTTTTGATAATAAATATTTTACTTACCAAGACACACGGCGACACAGAACACTAAGAACACATGTTTTTAATTAAACTTCTACTGTTATATATAAGTCTATTGGCAAAAGATAAAATGTCATTGTAAAAACCACATTGGTTTAAGCTTGGCACTAAATCGGTTTCGTTCGGCTTATTGCCTTTGCAAAAGTAGCTTGCACAGTTTGTGTGATCACCAAAAACATGAGAAATACTGTTTTCAATGTCTCTTTTCAAGTTATTCACTTTTTTTTCAAATGAGAAACCTTGGGATCTTTTATATTTAATGGCACAATCCACCGACGTTCAAGTCTTTGAATACTATTTTTCAATGTTTGTTTCAAATGAGGAGCCACCAGTTGACCTTTTGAACAAATTTTTTTTGGTTGTCAAATTTTTTAAATTATTACATTCAGTTATATCATTTAAATTTCCCCAATTTTTCTCATGGTTATCGGTTGACTAGTTTTGCTGTAAAATGTGTTCAAAAACAGATAAAATTGTACTTAATTTTACCACGAAAGAATTCCCTTAAGGTTTGAAAACAATTATTATAAAATTCACCCCCATCATCAGTTTGCAAATTTTTTATCAATTTATTTTTTTTTAAATAGTACTCATTCTATCTGTAACATTCTTACCAGATTTATCTTTTATTGGCAGAGCCCATACATACTTGGAAAAACAATTTATGACAACTAAAATATATTTGTAACCTTTATTGACTTTTGCATAAGGTATGATTTCTACTAAATCCGCTTGATATAAATCTGTAAGACTTTTAATTAATATGCGACGACGCTTAAATTTTTTACGTGCTGGTTTATGTATTTCATCAACAAAATCTTGCTTCACCTGTGAAATAACACTCGTTTTTGCTTTCATTTGTTTATTATTCAAACTAGATGGCATTGTTGTATATAAGCAAATAGTCAAAAACAAAGTGAGATTAAAACATGTAGGAGATATTACGTATTAAAAAGAAAAATAAGGATCAATCATATTATATGATAAATAAGTGGTATTTGCAAAAGCATTTCAACATACATTGATGTTGGAACATTGAACACAGTAGCACCATCTGTTGGTTTAGATGGACTAATTTTATATGAAATTTTATCATTTTGTTGTAGAAATTTCCGTTCATTGTCTGTAATAAAACCATTCAGCTTATTAATTTTTCATCGTTTATGCATAAAGTTATATTATTAGCCGGAAGGTATTTCACCATAAGAATTTCAGCTGTGTTGAATAAAACTCTAGATGACTCTAGTTGACCATCGTTGAAGATGAATTTTTTTGTTTTAGGATTGTACTTGGAAGAATGAAATATTAAGTTCGTTTGAGTAAACAGAGTCTTTTGATAGTTTTTTTTAAGTTTTCTAAAAACAATTCTTCTAGATTTTCTTCATCCCAAGTATAACTTTCACCCATCATCTTAGCAAAGTACTTGAATTTAAATAGTTTGGGAAAAATAATTTGGTAGATCTGCAATTATACCAGCTTCATAAAATTCTTCAAGAATCGAACTAATTTCGTTACGTTGACCTGTATGGCCTGCGCTCTCAGATGCAACTAAAAGTCGTAGCCTTTCTACGATTTCATTTACATTATTTTAATATGTGTAGACATGAGGAGTCTTGTTAAATTCCATCATTAAACCTTGACATTCTTTTGTTAATAGTTTTTGTATAATGTTGGAATACTTTTTAGATCGATTACCTGCTACTTGTTGAGATGCATCATAATTACGTTTATGGGCATTAGATTTATCAATAATTATTGTTAAATAAGAAGTGACATCCATCATTTTGTGTATACGTTTTTGGATTACTTTTAAGTAATAATTCATAAAGACCTTCAGTAGCAGGAAATTTATCTTTGTTGTTTAAGATAATATTTTTACCATCAAAACTAACATTAGCGTTACCAATTTTCCACTTATTGTTGACAAAACGAATACCAAAATTATATTCAAACTGTTTCAAGAGTTTCTTTTTATTTATCCCCTTGTAACTTTGCAGTAAATCATGTACATAATTGGAAGGTATTTCTTCAAGATGCTCTAAAAAGTTTTTATCCATAGGGTGATTAAAAACTATTTTCTCTGTTTCAGCTAGACTCTTTGATGTCTCTAAATCATCATCATCGACTTCAGATTCATCTGAAGTTGATGATGATTCATTCTGATTTGATATGCTTCAATTTAACTTTAGGTTTAGATAAAGGAGATGTAACACTTTGAGGTGTTACAGGTGTTTCATTAAGCAGTTGAGATGAATGTTGAAAATTGGTAGAAGCTAGTTGAGTTGAAATATTTTCTAAACGTTTAGTGATTGGTTGAAAGGTGCTTTCTGCAAATTCTTCTTTTCGTATTAAAGCTTTTCGTTTGCTTCGTAAAATATTTCTTTCTGTAATTAATTTTCCTTTGAATAATAAATTGCGTTTGATAATATCATTAGCTTTGTCTACAATCTCATTAATTTTACCCATGATAGTGATGATGATAACGATGTTCACTTGTTAACGAAGTTTAAACTAAACTACTGTACAACTTGATATAATAGCGTTTTATTATAGATTTTAAAGCTTATTTCACATGTTTACAACCATACAATTGCTGCATATATTATATTCTTTATAAGCTCAGGAAACACATAATGTATTGTAATATTCAGTCTCGCCAAAACAGGTAGGACATTTATATTTAACAGGAATCAGCATGTTTAACTGATAAAAAGTAAGTACTACTATCAATAAACTAATGCAGTAAAATATAAAATTGGCTTCGGACAGATTAAAGGGTGGAGGACTTGTTGATACGTTAATTAATAAGCTACCTGTTGAGCTTCATTTACCTAAATATACTTTTTGTGGACCAGGTACAAAACTAAACAAGCGGTTATTGCGTGGAGATAAAGGAATAAATGAATTAGATGAAGCTTGTAAAGAACATGATATAAGTTATAGTAAATACAAAGATTTGAATAATAAACATAAAACTGATAACATTTCAGCGAAAAAAGATGGAATAGAGTTTGTTCTAAAAACGCATCACTTGGTGAAGAAGCTGCTGGTTTTGCTATTGCCGGAATAATGAAATGTAAAGTAATATTAGGTATGGGCTGTATGTCACAAATATGTAAGAACAAAGTTTTCAAACGGAAAGGAAGTAAACAACGAAGAAATTAAAAGTTTCACTCAAAAAAAAAACTGGAGTCTCTAAAAGCAAAATAAAGACTATTACTTCGTTTTCATTATTTAAAAACATGCGACAAATAAGTTGAAAAAAACTAAAGGATTAAGTTTAAAAAAATCCATACAAACCGCTATTGAAACAGCAAAACAGTTGTCGAGAAAACATGTTTTAGACAAACTCGGATCTAGAATTGTTCCAGTTCCTAAAAAAACAAACGTCATAATAAAACAATGGAATCAATTGCAATAGGAAAAAGTTTATACTTAAAACCATACAAAACAGGTCTTGGTCTTTTTTTAGCTCCATATCGTACTCTGTGAACAACTGAAGTTCACTTGGGACGGATTTTACAAAAACAAAATCACCAATTAAAATATCTACCAAAACTCTAACCAATGTTGACTTAATAGAATATGTTAAACGTTTGAACATTTCTTATTTTAGAGGAGTGTTTATGAGTGATGTTTTACCTGAAAGAATACGTTACAATGAGTGTGGTATCGTAAATTTAGATGATAGTTTAAGTGAACATTAGGTTCATATGCTAAGTTTTTACATACTATATATTATTTTGAAAGTTTTGGTAATTTACAGACACCTGGTGAACTAATATCATATTTTAATAGCTTACCACCTATAAAATGTTTGTATAATTATAAGAAATGTCAATCGTTTAATACAACTAATCGCGGTCGTTTGTGTCTACAATTTCTCTATAGTTTATACTTTTAAACCAAGCATAATGTCATATATATTTACTTTATCAAACAAATTATCAGAATTGACCGCAAATATTTATCCACCTTTACAATTAGATGGGAATACCGAGTATGTGCTTGCAATAATAGATTTTCTATCTTATAATTCCATTCCAAATATTAATACTCCTAAAAATAAGTTATATTTGAATCATCAAGTAATTGAAATACCAACGGGTGCATATGAAATTAAAGATATTAATGCATTTTTGCAAAAAGCAATAGAACCCATATCTAACAATATTTTTCCAGAACCTTATAGTGACACTGATATTAATGGTACAAGACATAAGAAAAAGTCTTCATCTAAAGAGAATGATAAATATTATTTAAATCTAAAAATCAATCCTAATCTAATGAAAGTTGAATTACTGTCTAGTAGTGACATAGATTTTATCAAAGATGATTCCATACGAAATATTTTAAGATTTAAACCTTAAATTTTAGCGAAAAACATACTTTATAAATCTGATTTTAACGTAGAAATACCAGCGGTAGGAAGCGTTTGTTTTGATTGTAATTTAGCAACAGGATCATATTTCAACAGTCAACTTATACATAGAATTTATCAGTTTTATCCTAAGGTTGCTCCTGGATATAAAATTATTGAAAGACTTTCTAATTCAGTTTATCTACCAATCAATACCCATGTAATCACTCAAATAATTGTTAAAATAGTAGATGAAGCAGGTAATTTGATTAATTTTAGAGGAGAAGAGGTAACGGTAAGACTACATTTAATAAAATTGTAAAAATGGGTTTACGTTTTACCAGTAAAACTAATGATTCATGTTATAAACAACAATTCAACATAAAAGTTATAAATAAGAAGAATCGCTTAAATCATCCTTCTAATACCACAAACGTGTTAACACCTGAAAATCATCAATTTTTAACAGCTTTAGGTTTAAAAGTTATTTCATCTATAGGCAAAAACTAGAAACAAGTATGGATTTTAGTATTTTATATTAAATGTAGCTGCCAATTCAATTTTTGAAGATATAATTTGGAAAAACGAATTACATACACATCAGCCATATTCTTCAACATCTCTTATTAATAATGATGAAATTCGAATTCCTATTGAAAACCAAGATGTTTACAGTTTACCACATAATACTTTTTTGTTTATTCAAGGACGTGTTTTAAAAGAAAATGGATCTTCAGCTAGTGGTCTAGTAAACTTTGTTAACAATGGTATTTTACATTTATTTGATGAAATTCGTTATTAGTTTGGTAACAAATCTATCGAACGCATTCGCAACCCAGGTACGGCATCCAGTATGAAATTGTATTGTTCAACCAGAGCAAACGATCAAAGCAAACAGATGGCATGTTGGTTTCCGAAAAAAACTGTAGATATCAGTTAGGATGGTGAAATTCATGTTATGATTCCTTAAAACATCAACCCATATGGAAAAACCACGCTATGTAATAGTTGAATTTCAAACAGATCGAAAAAATTTAATTGAGCATGATAATAGTAAATTTGATCATTTAGATTTAACAAATATAAGTTTAGAAATCAATTCCGAACGGTATCCATATGATAATTTAAATTTAAAAATCCATCAGAATCGTTTTGCTGGATTGTATGAAATATTTACCAGCTTTCAAAAAAAATTTTATGGTAGTGATATCATTCTGTCCTCTATTAGATCCTCAGACTTTTATAAAAAATTATCCGCTAGTGTTTATAGATTGTAGCAATCAAAACGAAACCCTTCCCAATGCAGCTGTAGACGTCAGATTAAAATTTGATACAAATAGCAACGTGCCGGCTAAGTCTAGTGCATTCTGTTTGATTATCTTTGATCGATTAGCTGAATATAATCCTATTTCAAATAATATTGAATTTCATTAAACAAAATGGCTCAAAGTGTAATAATCATTGATTGTCAAGGTTTTCAACATAAAACATCTCCCTTATTTATCAAGGAGCTAGCAGTTTATAACCGGAATTTGGGTGAATCTAATTTATTTTTTTTAATACTGATTATTTAGTAACGGCAATGGATTCAAATTTTCTTAACCAGTGCAAATGGCTTCAACAACATCATCATGGTTTAGATGTACATGAAAATAATAAAACTATTAATTTAGATTCTTCAAAAATAATAAGTTTCTTAGAAAATGATGATTTTTTTTTACCTCAATTTATTTATTTTTTACCTCATTTATTTACCTCAAAGGTTTACAAAAACAACAATTTTTAGAAAAAAATTTAAATCAATGTAGAAATTGTAGCGTTATTAATTTCGAACAGTTTGAGTGTTTATCGATAAAAAAATTAAAAAATCTATATAAAAATATAAAAGTTTGCGAGATGCATCCACCCTCTTAAAATGTTTGTTCTAGACAAAATGTTGAATTACTTAATAAATGGGGAAATGAAAATAATGTATTCTTTAAAAATTAATAAAAACATAAATTTTTTTATTTTTATCAAGATTAACACATAATTTTTTTTTTTTATTTTTTTATTTCTTTTCTTTTGGAGCTGCCCCTGAGGTATCTGGTGTTGTCATTTGTTGATGGTGTTCTAGATAGAATGTATTTTTATAGAATTAATAAAACATAGCAATATATAAATATACATACATTTTTTTTTTGTGAAGGTTCTCCGGTGTCTGTTGTTGTTGTTGTTGTTGTTGCAGTTGTTGTCAGAGGCAACCATGATGAAAATGATGACAACAAGGATGGAAGACTAATACAAAATTGGATAGATTATTATAAAATACATAATAAAAACATATCAAATCTTGCTTACCTCAAGTTTCCATTCTCCTCTTGATCCTCTTGATTTAAATTAAGGTATTCGTCGGCGTACTCATCCCCAAATAAATTTCTGAATATTTTATCTAGTTTTTCTTTTTTTCTCCTACTTAGAGGAGGTAGAGGAGGAGGAGGTGTTAAAGACGCCGGCGGTGTTGAAGGTGGCGTCAAATCGGGCATGAAATCAGACGATTCTGGTGATTCTGGAGAGTCCCTTGTTGCTGACATGATAAATGCACGCACACACCACACTGAGCTTGGTACAATGGATAACACTATCATTTTTGAGACTATTTAAAGCAAATTTTTTGTGAGAATGTTTTAGATTGAAATTTTCTCCATAACAAAGTTAAGGTACAAGTATACCCCCTTAAAAAAAAAACAAGTTCAAAAATTTTTAAAAAAATACGGTTTGTTGGAAAAAAGAAAACACGTTAATCTTGAAAATTTAAAAAAAATCTGTCTAGCCGTTTCAATTTTATTTACAAAAAAATCTGTTTCAGTAAGTTTTTTAGAATTTATCTCGAAAACCACTAGTCAAATTTTTTTGTTTTTTTTTTAAACATTAGTATTCATAGATAGTTACTAAGCTAATTTTTTTAGCAATATTTGAACTTTCAGATTTTTTACAATTTGACATGAAAGCATAAATTTTGCAATATGTTTCTATATTTTTGAGTTACATACCAATAATAAGGCAACCTCTAGCTAACAAAAGTACTACTCAATCAACATTTACAAAAAATTATTTTTTATTATTTTTTTTTCACTTGAAAATCAAAAAAGATTTTCAAATATAGTAAGGCAACGAAGAGTCTGCAAAGTGGTGCCACTTGCGGTAAAAATAGAAAATAAAATTATATCTCTACCATTGGACAGATGTCACCATGAGAGCAGAGAAAGAAATAATTTTGTCTGAGGGTTGTAGCCAAGCTGCGAAAAAAAGATAAGAAAAAAGAAAAAAAGGAAATTCTGCAAACAGGAAAGAAATTGTAGTCACTGAGTCACTGGCGTATTCTATCTGAACTCAAGTGGCTATTTATAGTTTATTTACTCTGATTGAAGAGGCTACAGTCAAGGAATTTTTGAGAAATGGAGTCATTCAATGTTGATGGGCTGACGAGTTCTTATTACAATACTACTTATTTTATATATTTAATTCTAATAACATTGCCTATACGACGAAGGGCTGG
Organism: Lagria hirta; assembly: GCA_947359425.1. Lineage (NCBI taxonomy): Eukaryota > Metazoa > Arthropoda > Insecta > Coleoptera > Tenebrionidae > Lagria > Lagria hirta. The sequence continues at coordinate 26,006,920 of OX375799.1, forward strand.
ACGCTGGTTGTTGTCTGCATCCGTAACATTTATGAATTAGAAGTGGTTGTAAAAGGGATAGAAATTTCCTTTTGGGACAGAAATTTTGAATGAAATGGGAGAAAGAGAATTTTCACTAAGAAAAGGGAATTTTGAACAATTAAATTTGATATAATTTTTATCTTTTTCTACAAAAAGAAAAATTAACTTGTTTATTTAATAATAAGAAGGTAGCCTTATATAATCAGATTTAAATAAAACTTCTTCTTCTTCAAAATACATGTTAACTGGTATGAGATCATCGAGTTCCTATCTACTTATCAGTGGTGCCATTTAGACGGGCACAAGATGAGGCGATACTGAACAGTGAGGAACCACCAAGTCAGCAGAAATCGAGGATATTATATATCAAGAGAAAAGACGGGAGAAAAACTTCTTATATATAGATGATATTTACACAATTTTTTTAAATTTTTAAGAGATGACTCCTTTCAACATCAATTACCCCGCAAACCCAGCTTGTAGTTTGATTGTGGTTATTTAATTAATCAATTGTATACTCTAATGAAACTAATTTATTTTTTATTAATTTTGATAAAAAGCATACAGATTATAAAATTTCTCGCAACGGCATGTTTCTTTCCTTTCTGCTATCAACAATTTCTATTGCAAAGTGATTTTTATAAAACATTTTCAAATTGCAATATTTTCGACGTGCAAGTCGTTAGGCGTCCAAACAATAAAATCACAAGACTGTCGTTTTGATATGTACAACTGGCCTTGGATTTGGTAATAATAATTGTGTTTGCGATTCAGACATAATTTATCTTTATTCACAACTTTTAGATAACGGCTACGATTTTGCTTTGCCCAATCTACTAATTTAGATTTTCTTGCCGAAAAAGGACATTTGACTTCTATTATTTTATCACTACCTACTAAACCATCTGGCGATGCGCCGAGAAAACCTAAATCTTCCTCTGTACAAACAAACAAACCACATTTTACGACTAAATCTACAGCCTCTACCTCTTTGTACGCGTTTATTGCGATATCTTCGTTAAGATTACCGTACTCAATTGCTGTGGTTGAAAATGTTTTTTTATAGAGAAGCTTATCAACAAATTTTCCAGGACGTTTTCGTCGTTTGCAAATTTCTCCGAAATTCGATGCAGTTAAACGCATTTGTCGCTCATGCCGCCATTCTACATTATCTTTTTGGCCCCGTGTTTTTATTTCTATTGGCCTTTGTTCATTGTCATTTATATTCAACGTTTTTATTAGCTTTTCTATAAGAATGTCAGTTTCGTCTTTAGGTAAATCCGGCTTTTGGCACTTTAAACCGTAATCTTGTCCAATAGGGTAATCATTAATTTTTTCTTTGTTGAAATTTACTTCTTGACTAACGTTCACAGATATTTTTTTCCTTTTACGCATGCTGACATTTAAAAGGTGTCTTTTTTCTGAAAGTCTTTTCAATCTGTTGCCTGGACTTTTAGAAAATGTTTTTTTCAAACACTTTACAATCCAACGTGGACCAAATTGGTAAGCCAGTGCCGCCCCATGACATCGAATATTGAAAGAAATTTTCCGTCCATAAAATGATTGCTTTCCATTGTTAAATTTAGCAACTTGCCGCATGTAGGATTCGGCGCAATTGCTAGTTGCATCAAATATTAAGGAATTACTTTTTGAAGCTAAGTTAGACAGAATAGTAAACACTCTTGCTTGAAAATTTTTTGATGATTTTTCAAAATCATTTTCCATTAAAATCCCACTTTTCAGACAAGTGTCTACGCCACAGTTTGAGTGGTTTCCGTAAACATGACTAGCAGAGTTCAACAAATCTTTTCGCAGACTCTCTGGCGATGGCTCCAAACGACTGCTATGCAGTGTAATAAGACGTCTGCAGTGCTTGCATGTATGATTTCTACGTGAAGATGTTAAAGTTTTTTTGTTACTGCTTGATTCTTTAGACAAGTTATAGAAATGTTTCTTAACATTTTTCACAAGATGATTGGCACATTCAATTTTATCAATCTTAACACTGTACGGCACTAATTCCAACAACTTATAATGTACACTGGAATCACCATCACCTACAAAAGTTGTATATTCAAGATTATGCATTGCTACGCTGTTTTGAAATCCTTCCACGATTATGTCAGCTTCCATTGCAGGTGAGGACCCACTCCAATTCTTGTAACATTTATGGTTCGCCGCATTTTCATTTCTCCTCGCAGCTATGGCGCAAATACTGCAGTATTTATTGCGGATCCCAATAAAAAGAATTTTTTTCGTATATTTACCAATAACACATGCCACTCCCGATTTTGCCGTATACCTGTGGCCGTAAGAACGATGACTCCAACCCCCATCAACTATCACAGTACATCTCCCTACACCATCTGTTACGCTACCCATAGCTTCGGCGTGTTTGTACTCTTCACGTCCTGCCTCCGCAATGGCGTTGGTCAAGCACTGGTCCCATACGGAGCCAACTTTGGTCTGATACTTCAAAAACGTCCTTTTTGCAAGTGGCGGTATATCCAATATGGTGTATAGCTCTTCTGCTGAAGCGTAACCTTTTCCAGTTGATAAATAGGACCAGGCTGTTAAAAAATTTAAATTTTTACTGTCACTAGCATAAGGCTGGTTTCCACTTTTCTTTGAAGGCAACAATCAGTACACTTGAAAATTAACGTAGAATGTGTTCCTTTTTGAATTTCCTTGTGAAATGCCAAATACGCAGAGGGTTTAATTATACATTGGTGGTTTTCTAGCTTTCTAATTTCTGATATAAAATGCCCTACATCAACAATGCGCCGCCCAGATAAATTTTTGACATTAGGGTCAAATTGTCCGGGTGTTCTTACTTTTTCGTATAAAATTGACGGCGAGTCAGATTTTGGCCAAATATTCTTTGATGATTATGGTGTTCCGCTACAAAATAATTTTATTTCAAAGTGTGAAAATAAATTGTTTTTAATGAAAAATACCTTAGTTGACTAATATTTGAATATTTTTTACTTGAACACCTTGCTGGAGATTGCGACAAGGATTTACGGGCAGTTACCCTAAAAAGAAAGCTTCGGTTAATTATTTAATAAAATTAACAGTATTGTGGCACAATTATTCTTCCTCTATCATTTATTATGTAGAGAAACTTATTTAAATATAGGGAAACCCTGCTCCACTAACTTATCCGTGCTCTCTTCACCTTCTACAATCATATAGACATTAAAAAGTGTCTTAAACGGCCTGGTGTCAAATGCATTTTATAATAAAAAAGCATATTAAATTTTAAAAATGAGCCGCAGAAAGAAAACTAAGTTTGAAGTTAAAGACACGCCTGAGGAGGACAGCTACACTAAACCATCAGAAAGGCATAAAACTTTATCATCTGATAAGAAATTAACTACTAGTGCCAGTTCCAGTGCCTGCTCCGTGTGTGCCGATTTAAACCGTCTAGATTTTGAAATTTTGAAAAAGGAAAATGAATGTCTAAAACGTGAGCTCGAGTTAACAAAAAAATCAGTGTTAAATTTGGAAGATATAGTGCGTCTTCAAAAAATGGCCTTGGAGAGAGGAGAAAAAGAAGCGAGTCTTATCCATACAGATAAAATTCCTGATAATAGTTCTTATAGTGGTGCATTAAAGAAAACGAATATATCAACTGTTCTTGTCAAATCTTCTGCTATTGATAATACCGAAATTGATAAGATAATTAAGGAAAAAATAAACCCTGGATCTCTGCAAATTCACAGCACTAAGCTAATAAAAAATGGTGTCCTTATTAGATGTGAAGAAGACTCAGCTGAAATTCTCAAGCAAAAACTGGAACACAAAACGGGATCAGATTTCAAAGTAACGAATCCTACACAGTATAATCCTCGCCTGTGTATCTTCTTTGCAGATGAACAAGCGGTAAATGATAAAAGCTTTATTTCCAATATTATTTGTGCAAATAAATTAAATTGTGATAAGGATAACATAAAACTAATTAAAGTTTTAAAGCCGAAGCTACGTCAACAGACTGTAAAACCAACTCAAGTAAATGTTGTTATCGAGGTTTTGCCTAGTTTATTTAGATCGATTATGGAAATAGGTTTTCTGTTTGTAGGATGGAAAAAATGTAAAATAAGTGAGCACATTAACATTTTAAGGTGTTACAAATGTTGGAAAATTGGTCACATTTCTACCTTTTGCAAAAGTGATCATTTTAATTGCTGTAGATGTTCAGCAGAGCATGACGGCAAAGATTGTAATTCTGATGTAAAAACTTGTATAAATTGCAAACTTTATAATGCTAAAAATAAGCCAATGAAGCCTGTTCCAACTGATCACTACGCAAACGATAGAAACTGTCAGTATTACAAATTTAACATGGATAAATTAAAGAATAAAATTTGCTACATAACTTAAATTAATTTGCTATATAACTTAAACTGATTATGGCTGTTAAAATGTTCGGTCATACAATGAACAAATTAGGTAACAGTTTCAAGATAGGGCATCTCAATGTACGCTCCATGTTTACTGGTTTTGATGCTTTTGTGGACTTGATACTCAGCAACTCCTTTGACATAGTAGGCGTTTCGGAAACCTGGTTAAACGTTAGGCATGACGACGTTAATGTGAGTATTCCTGGATTTAAAATATTTCGCAAAGATCGGGCACACAAGCGCGGAGGTGGAGTCGCTGTCTATATCCGTGAGATATATAGTGTCAAACCTTGCAATATAATCGATTTTAAGCTTTTTGATGAATTTGAGTATCTGTTTTTGGAAATAAAAATTAACAACTTCTGTTTTCTACTAGGAATTGTTTACAGAGATCCCAAATCCAATCTTATAACTCTTTCTGACTACTTCGATGAAATCCTGCCTCTTTTGCTTATTAGATTTGATAATATAATCTTATTAGGAGATGTAAACGTTGACCACACTTTTTCAAACAAATTGTCTGATACCATGTCTACGTACAATCTGCAACAAATTATAAATAAGCCCACTCGTATCACGGCAACGACCTTTAAAATTCTAGACGTTATCTACACTAATTTTCCAGACAACATTTACTCCACGGGTACTTTAAATGCTGATCTTATTTCTGATCACAAACTCACATATTGTACGCTTAAATCTTATAAAAAAAAGCCTTCCCCAAAAATTGTCACGTATAGAGACTTTAAAACTTTCTCAGAATCAGACTTCTTAGCGGATCTCATAATTACACCCTGGGACAATATTTACTACCTTCCAAGCATTGAATTAAAAATAGAATATATAAATGATAGTATACTTGCTCTCTTCGACAAGCACGCCCCTTCAGTGACTAGAAAGATAACTAAGAAGTATGCACCTTGGATAACAAGCAATGTAAAGATTATGATGAAACTGAGAGACAATGCTTTGACCAAATTTAAAAAAACTAGACTCAGCACTGACTGGGAGGAATATCGAGAATTAAGAAATTTTACAGTAAACGCCATTAGAAGAGAAAAGAAAGCGTATTTAGATCAATTCTTTACTAGCAATAATGATAAGTCACTTTGGCAGGCTTTAAACCGTTTGAATATTAAACAAAACCAACACTCGTATATACCATCCCAATTTAGCAATGTTGAAAAGATAAATGAGCACTTTCTGTCTGTCTTTAGTAAATCATCTACTAGTTGTGAGACTATAGTCCAGACCTATTTGCGCAACAAAATAAATAATTATAGTTCCTTTTCATTCCGACTTGCAACTTTAAACGAGATTGAAACCGAAATTTTTAGGTTAAAGACAAATGCAGCCGGCGTTGATGGAATTAGTGCAAAATTTCTTAAGCTTTGCTGCCCTTATATCGTCAAGCCTATCACTCACATTATCAACTTATGTCTTGAAAACGGGTACTTTCCGCCACAATGGAAAACGTCACTAGTTATCCCTTTGCCAAAAGTCTCTAAAGTTAATAGTTTCAATGACCTCCGACCAATCAGCTTGATACCTGTCATATCAAAAATATTGGAGAAACTTGTTTACGCGCAAATTAGTCATTATGTAAATGTTAATAATTTTCTGCCATCACAGCAATCAGGTTTTAGAAAAGGGCATAGCACCACTTCTTCATTAAGTGAGTTACTTGATTGCATTATTTCTGCTACAGATAAAAAACTTAATACAGTGTTGGTCATGCTAGACTTCTCAAAAGCTTTTGACACAATTAGTCATAAATTACTCTGTGCCAAGTTGCACTATCTTGGGTTCGATAATGTTTCTGTTCGTTGGTTTGAGTCTTATCTTGGCTCCCGCTCCCAAAGAGTAGCTTACGATGGACATCTGTCTGAGCCGGGTTCTGTCTCCTCAGGTGTGCCTCAGGGCTCAGTACTCGGCCCACTATTATATCTGATCTACACCTTTGATCTGCCCACTTGCGTCAAACACACTTCTTTTCGGGCTTTTGCAGATGACTCGCAGCTGACCTTCTCATTCGACAGTAGCCATATTACACAAGCACAACACAAAGTAAATCACGATCTAAACGAAATTGCTGTCTATTCAACAAACCATAATCTTAAGCTAAATGCTGACAAGTGTTGTGTTATGTATTTTTGTCCAGAAAAGATGCTTGCTCATATATCACATAACTTCAACGTATTAGTAAATTCCGTTCAACTAAAAGTTGTAGAAAATGCTAAGATTTTAGGGGTCACTTTTGACAAGAATTTACGTTTTACAACACATACTTCGAACGTAGTCAGAAGATGTTACATGAGATTAAGAACTATGTACCAAAACTATCACATTATTAACTTTAAATTAAGAAAAAAACTATGTGAAGCCTTAATCTTGCCGATAATTAACTACTGTTTCACAGTTTATTATCCTTGTTTGGACTCAACTCATAAGCGTCGTCTGCAAAAAATTCAAAATATGTGTTGTAGATTTATTTTTAAATTAAAAAAATTTGACCATGTCTCATCAAAGATAATAGAACTAAGGTGGTTCAAAATGGACATTCAATTTCAGTACTCTATGGCTATCTTCGTTCATACTATATTACTGTTTTCTGCTCCTTCCTACTTGTGTGGACGACTTACGCAAAGATGTAAACACCATCCGCTGGATCTTCGCCATGCGTCTATGTTGACCTTGCCTCGATTCCGTACTACTCTATTCACCCGCTGCTTTACTTATAATGCCGTTAAGGTTTATAACTCGCTTTCAGCTTCACTTAAAGCATCAAAATCAGTTAAATCCTTTCGTAGGGCTTTTAAATCTGAATTTTTGCAAAAATGTGATTAGAATTTAGGTTAATTATTGTTATTATTATTATGTTGCTAATCATTTTCTTTTAAGCATATAGTTACGTAACCATATTAATTTTGTTTGCTATATTATTATATTACCATATTAATTTACTTTTGTTTTAGTTTTGTTTTGTTTTGTGGTTGATTCAATGGTTAAGTAGGAGTAGCTTAAGCTAGACTTCGCCTCTGAATCGATAGCCACGTTGTTTTTTTCTTTTTTAAATAAAGGCCTCTTATTATTATTTATTATTATTATTATTATTATATGGCTGAAATAAAGTAAACTGATCATTATTACATCTAATTATTTATATTTCAATTTAGAACTTACCAGGAAGTTGACGGTTTCTTGGTCAAAGAATTTATTTGTGTCTCTTCCTCCACACTTTTAGGAATTATTTTTCTGTAGAAATAATAAAAAATTCATTATTTTAATTCTAGATAAATAATAATTAAATGTGACTTGAAAGCAAAAGTCTCCAGCGAACACGTCATAATTTATTTAAACGGATAAATACATAGGTGTACTTAGATCAAAATACATTTAATCCATAAACTCACACATCCGGAAAAACGTTTTTTTATATTATTACTAGCTGACCCGGCTAACTTCGTGTCGCCTAACAGTAAAACACTTAAAATTTTTTTAGTCGTTTTTCTGTTTTCCGAACCTACAATCCTCTGAACACGCTCAGCGGCTGGCTTTGCCGTCAAAAAAAAATTTTTATGGGAAAATAGGGGTTGATCATAAAAAAATAAAAAAAAAATAGGGGTAGACTACCCTTAAGACCTAAGGGTATAAAAATTAATTTTAAACCTATTTTCATTTCTACAGAATATACATATGAAATTTCATCAAAATCGGTTAATCGGTTGAAAATTTAGGGTTGTGTGTATTTTTTAATGCTGTAATATAAAAAAAAAAAAGAAAAATTTTTTTTTCAAAAAGTAAAAAAAAATTAAGGGTGAACAACCTTAATCACTTATTAGGGGTATGAAAAATAGATAGTAGCCGATTCTCAGACCTACTGAATACGCATATGAATTTTGGTAAATATTAAAAAAACATTTTGATGAAAGTTGTTTCTTTTAAAAATACTTATCGATTAATACCATACTCGACCTATGTTGAAATTTCAAAGTTACTTCCGGTTCCGGGTACTTCCGGTATTCTTCCGGTACAAACATTATTTATCAGTAGATTTTTTGGATTTTTTGGATCAGTAGACTTTCGTGATAATTTTTTTTGTCCCAGTCAGATTCGACCAAGCGTTGTCGAAATAAAAGGCTGGTACGGGTGGTCTGAGACACCCTGTATATTAGAAGACTACATATTTACTATAATTTCAATTGCTTTTGTCTCCAAAACACACGACATACCTACACTAAAATATAAATAATAGGTACTTACTTGCATAAATTAAACCCTCGTTTGGATTTTTTCTTAAATCGGTCTAGTCTAGGCATCGTAAACACAACCAAAACTACACACTATACACACTTTACTTCTTTACTAACACAAATCGGAGAACATTAAATTTGTGCGAATTTCATATTGAAGAAGCGAAATGATAGTTTTTGATTTTATACCAGCGCCTCTCGTGAGAAGTAGAAAAAATTATTTTGAAGAAGTAGTGTTTTCACACTGTAAAAGCGACGGTCCGTAGTGTTGATCTGTACACTGTACGCTGTACACTGTACAGCGCCAGCATACGAGTGGTACTAGTACTAAATTGCTGTGAACTTAAACCTTAAAACATATATATTACATCATCTCCCTACGCCACAATGTATGTTATATATAATTAATATATAACTAGTATATATGCGCATGTCTAATAAAAAAGATTATATATAATGCTTTATTTTTACTTGCAAAAATTCATTTGTTTTAAAATCCTTGTGATAAAGATAAACAATACTTTTTTTTGTTTTTTAACGATGGCTGAACAAACAGAGTTAACATTAAGCAGTTTGGCTCATGATTATATCATCAAAACAAGTAAGGTGTTGAGTATATTAAAAACATTGCCTGAAATTAACAATCATTTAAAAATTTGTAAAAAAACTATTCATACTTTAACAAATTTCTTCAAAAATGAATTGTATAATGTGAGGAAAGATGAAAATTTATCCAAATTAGAACATAATTTAGCTTTATTGAAATGTTTTTACGCTAAATTAAAACAATTGAAGCAAAAAACAAAAACTTATTCATCACAACATAAGTTTGGAGTAGGTTCATTAAAGACATGTAAAAAATATTTGAATTGGGAACAATTAAATAGTGCTTTTAAATCAAGAATTTGTACAGGTGCTATTAATAATTTAACTAATAATAAAGATGTTGAATGTTTTTTAAAAAAAGCATTACGCAGTTTTAAATATCAAATTAAAACACGAATTTTTCGAAAAGATTTTATTACTTGCAAGATTAATTTTGTACTTTCATGTAAATTCATTAAACCAAGCACCGGTAAAACATCTATTTTTACATTTATTACAAGAAACAGTATATTAGATTCAAATATGAATTGGAAAGAATGGTATAAAACTAATGTGATTGACTTTTTTCTTGCAAAATTAGAAAACTTTGCTGAACATGAATCAGGATGGGCTCTCGAAGAAATCTTAAATTTAAAAGTTAATATAAATAAGTATGATCCTATAAAAGTTGGTACATCCAGTTTTTGCAAACTTCCTTCATTTATTCAACATAAAAAAAGCTGTTTTAAATATACAGAATACAGATCAATATTGCTTTCTTTGGTCAATTACAGCTGCATTATGTCCAGTTAAAAATAACCCATGCATACCATCTTCATATCCACATTTTTCTCAAATTCTAAAATATGATAATATTTCATTTCCAATCAAACTAAAAGATATTGTAAAATTTGAAAAAATGAACAATTTAAACATTAACGTTTACTATTTTAACATGTTAGATGCTAGACAAAAAAATTTCAATAGAAAATATACCTGATGATGCTGATATTGGTTATATTTTCGAATGTGATTTAGAATATCCCTCAGAAATACATGATTTGCATAGTGATTTTTGACCTTTAGCACCTGAACATATGATTCCACCTTTGTCAACATCTAGACAGAAAAAATTGTTAACCACTCTATACGATAAACAAAATTATATTATTCATTATCAAAACCTAAAATTTTATTTGAAAAATGGTATGAAAATTAAAAAAAGTCATAAAGTGTTAGAATTTGCGCAAAGATCTTGGTTAAAACCTTACATTGATTTAAATACAAAATTAAGACAGGAATCAAACAATGAATTTGAGCAAAATTTCTATAAACTAATGATTAATTCAATATTTGGTAAATGTATTGAAAACGTTCGAAAGTATAAAACTGTTAAACTTGTAACTAAATGGGAAGGTAGATACGGTGGACGAGCTTTGATTGCTAAACCTAATTTTCATAGTTCACTATCACTAAATGAAAAGTTGGTAATTATTGAACTAAATAATTTTAATATTTTCATGAACAAACCAATATATATTGGATTTTCAATTCTCGATATTTCTAAAATCTTTCTCTATAAATTTCATTATGAGTATATTTTAAAGCAATTTGCACTACCTCAAGTTAAACTTTTATACTGTGATACAGATTCACTGTTGTATCATTTTTTTATCAATAACATATATGATATAATTAAAAACAATCCATCTCAATTTGATACATCTAATTATCCTGTTAATAATATTTTTAATATTGGTCAATATAATAAAAAAGTACTAGGTGTTATGAAAGATGAAAATCATGGTAATATTATGACTGAATTTATTGGTCTTCGTTCAAAACTTTATACTTTTCTTGTAGAAACTGAAAAAAATGATTCAAGTTGTATTAAAAAATCTAAAGGATTAACAGCAGCTGCACTTGCTAAAATTTCTTTTAACGATTACAAAAAATGTTTATTTGATGTCAACATGCCTGACTATTACCATGTGCAAAACACATTTCGTAGTTTTAATCATCAAGTGTTTACGATCTCGCAGAATAAACGCAGTTTAAATCCTCATGATGATAAGCGATATCTTAATGGTATAAATACAGACACGAGACCATGGGGGTATCATAATAATCTAGCACTATGAACACAACAATCAAATTGTTTTCCTATGATTACATCAGTAGGTAAGAATAACAATAATCCTTCATTATTATATGAATTATATGATAAATTATTTCTGAATAATAAACAACAATTGGAGCTTTATTTAAAAAAAGCTGTGGTTGCCTATGAATTGGAGACGGTTAAACATATTTTACAAAACCTTGAGTTACCTCCTTTAGATAAACAATTACATTGGTTATTATTTAGTTACAACCAAAACGATCATTCAAATTTGCATAACTTAATGGATTTATTAATTGAATCCAAGCTTGTTTGTGATAAATTAGTGACTTTAATTCATTAAAAAAGTCCTACATTCTTAAGCCTTACCACTTTTTCATCAATTATTAAAGAAATCAATGCAGATGCTGCAAGTATAACATCTTCCTCAAACACACTCCTTATTAATAACTTTCATCACTATTTTTTAAACGTACTTTTAATTGGTGCAGAACATATTCCTCACACTATTAATACCAATTCTACCTATCCATCAAATAATTTCATTGTGAATTATCAGACAACTCAAACTATTCTTAATGAAGTATTCCATGATTCAATATATTATGGAAAATCAATATTTCTAGAAACATTAATCCAAACTGTGAAATCTAAACCAATTTTGTGGACTTTTTGTCCACAATCTAACACTATGCATGCAAAGCTATTGGAATGGATTAGAACAAATATTGATAGGGGAGTTTCCAAGACTACTGTAGGTTGGTCTGATGGACCTGACTCTGGACCATGGCCATCACAATCCGTACAAGACTATATTATAATTGATTTAATTTTAACAACTTTATAAAAAACATTCTTTTTACTCTTAAGACCAAAAAAATCTATTGTATTGTCACGAACAGGCCGTAAGCGAAGGTACCTAAAATGGGGGGTTACCTGTTGTGACGGGAAAAAAGGGGGTAATCAAGGTTTATCAAAAACTAATTAAACTTAACACTTATATATTAAAATAAAGAAAAACAAATTAAAAACTACTTACGGATTAATTAGGGAAACCTACCACCAAAACTATATTATATTACTCAATAACTTTTCGTACAGTTCTCCAATTCTAACATCTAATATGATTTCTTTTAATTCATAATAATCAACTCCTCTTTGACCTCTCATTAACTCTTCTCCATGGACCTCTCTACTACCACCTCACTACCAACCGCCTACCAACTATCCACCGACTGTCCCCAATTTTACATTGTCCAGTCTTTTATCAATTTCGGTTTTGTCGATTTCGCAAAACCCATTACCTTGTTAAATTGACTACCTTGTTAAATTGAGTAATGTAATAAGTTGATTGACCATATGCAAAATCGAAATTGATGTTGAAATAAAAAAATAATAATTAAGAAATAATTCTAAATTTTTAGATAAAATCCCGTTTCGTGGCAGTATTAATAATGGCAGTAATAATACTAATAAAAAACTATTTACTGAACAAATTTGTTGCTGTTGTTGTTTATTTACCTAATCACATAACCACATCATTTATTCAAATTTTCCGCCAAAAAATAATAGATAACAATTCTTTTGTATAACAAGTTGTATAAGCTTACTTTTGTATAACAAGTTGTATAAGCTTAAGCTTAAGCTTAAGCTTAAGGCCCCCGCTTACGCGACGCGTTAGGCTTGTCTTGCTTCTCGTTCCGCTTCACCCCCCTTTGTTGCCAATTATGGTGTGGGGGGGCAAGGGTGGGCGGGGGCGGAGGATGTCCATGAAAAGGGGTGGGGGGTGAGAGATGGGGGAGCTGCCAAATGGGTAGTGGGGCTGACGACTACCGGCTAGGGCTGAAGATGGGGGCTGCGGAAGGAGGGATTGGGAAGATGGCGGACTTGAGGGGTCAAGGTCATATCTAGAAACCTCATAACATTAACTACTTACGTATATCTACGTAATACACAATAAATAAACAGTAAACAATAAAAGACCCTACACGTCGAGCAAGTTGTAACTTGTTCAATCATGCATTAGCGAAAATAAATATGTAATAGACCATGTCGGATTACAGGGGGTGCCGGATTACCGGGGGTCCACTTTATTGTTATATTTAATGCCATGTTTAGTTAAGTGAGTAATGTTTAGGTTTTGTAATAATATGATTTATTTCTCATACCTCAACACTCAAAAGTAAAACAATTCTTAGAAACAAAAAAAATATCTTTAAAAAAAATTCATCCACATTCTATTACTAATTCGGTCAAAATAAACAAACCTTACAACTATATATATATATATATATATTAAAGGATAACTTAAGGGTTTAATCTAAGGCAATTTATGGGGCTAAAGTATACTCTTTTTTACAATGTCGACGTTTTATTAATAAATTGTAGAGTCCCGAAGAAGGCTTGAATCCAAGCCGAGAGAGAGGGGTTTTAGTGCCCAAAAATTTATAGTTTTCTGTCAAATTGTTGTGCTCTGGTTTTTCATCATTACCTGGAAGAGCCTTCAGGACTTTTTACTTCTAAAGGTACGATAATATTAAAAAATAAAGCCTTAAACCTGAAGGAATCCAAAATATCTATTATGCAAGACCTAACCAAACGCAAACTGCAATCTTTCAAAAAATTACAGCAGGTTGCTAGAGAACAAAAAGAGCTAGGTAAAAAGATCAAGCTAAATGCCCTGCAATTGAGAATCGAAGATACTTGGTACAACTGGAATTTGAACACCTCTTCAATAACACCAGTCAAAAACAAGCCAAAACTCATTGCAAACGATAACTCTCACGCCACAAATGCGCAAACCAACCATCGAGCTAGCTCTAATCAAAAAAACGCATAAGAACCATAGCATGGAACGTTAGGAGAATCCAAAATCTATGGGAGGCAGATAACTTAGTAGGTACAGATATCATTTGTGCATGTGAGACATGGGCAACCCACGCCAATGAATTACCACCCAACTGGAATAAATACTCTGCATTATGGTCACCAGCAATTAAAGAAAAGAGTACAGGTCATGCTAGTGGAGGTATAATAATATTAGCCAAAAAACCTATTAAAATCAAAGAGATTTTTTCTTCAGATAGTTGGATATTTGCACACATCACAGCTGGATTCTCTAAGTTTATTCTTGCAAGTGTGTACAAATAGCCCCAGTCGAGATATGAAGACTTCCATGGACCTGCTACAGGACTCAATAAACGATATCGACCAACTTTATGGAAACCTCCCGGTGCTACTAGTAGGCGATTTTAACGCCAGATTAGGTGCTTTGGCCCCTATCCAAGAAGAACTAGTCACAAATACTAATATATATGCAATAAGAGAAGCTAGTAATAAAGAAATTAATACAAGAGGCCGGATCCTGAACAATGCAATGGCAGAAAGTTCTTTAATCGTCATCAATGGCAGATCATTTAGTGACCGACCCAGCAAACACACCTGCCTTCATATAAACAAAAGTACGATTGACTTCGTGTGGGCAAATGTCAGTGCTCTGAGCTTAATATATGACTTAGAAATTCTACAGATTGAAAACCCCTCGGATCACTTCCCTCTGCTCTTGCAACTGTATTATGATGAATCGCCTCTAACTCAAGCAACTATCGAAAACAAGAACAGGGAAGTGTTCCAATGGACTAGCACTGGAGAAGACGAATACAGAGCACGAATGACTTGGTCAGACAAAGTAGCCCTAATTAATAATGATAACCTAGATGAAATAAATAATATCATAATAGCAGAAATCAAAACTGCCGCAGAAGCTGCAGGAATGAAAAAGCAACTAAAAGGACTACACAAGCTGAAAAGGTCACAATTATGGTACGATGATGAGTGTAAACAAGGCAAACAAGAAGTAGCCAAACTATTTAAGTCATATAAAAAGGCAGGCTTTCAAGGACAAGCAAAAGACCTATACGTACAAGCTAAAAAAAAAACAAAAAGCCTTAGTGAAAAGGAAGAAACAACAAGTCAGAGAGCAACAACTGAATAATTTAGCTAATACCAATAAACCAAGTGATTTTTGGAAAACAGTATCCAGATTTAAAAGTCACCCTGGTACTGGAAAGAATCCCATTTCAATCCAGGCCTGGGAAAATTTCTATGAAAGTAACATACCCAACAGAGAACAAGATACAACCACGTACTATGGAGTGCTGGATCCTGACTTGGACTGCAAATTTACATTGTCAGAGCTGAACGGTGTACTAAACAAATCAAAGTCGAACAAAGCTACAGGCCCAGACGGAGTCAAGAATGAATACCTGAAGAACCTTCCTGAGAACTGGAAGCTGTACATCTTATGTCTATTTAATAAAGCTCTGAAAAAAGAAACTGTACCCTCTGACTAGTTCTCGGCAGCTATCTCCCTTATTCATAAAAAAGATGATGAACATGATCCACTTCACTACCGCCCAATCGCTTAAATCAATCATATAGCGAAACTCTTTAGTGGCTTGCTCAATTATCGGTTAGAAAAGTGGGCAGAAAAAGCCAAAATCTTTCCTGAATGTCAAGCCGGATTCAGATCCGGAAGAGGCTGCTTGAACAATCTCTACGTACTGCACTCCGTCATCCAATTTCGTCTTCGACAATCAAAAGCACCGGCCTACCTCCTGTTCGTTGACTTTAAACGGGCATTTGATTCAGTCAACCACAAGATCCTCTGGGAAAAAATATTCAACTGCAGAATCAGCGGAAAACTGGTAAGGCTCCTCAGAAATGTATACAACTCGGCTGCATTTAAAGTAAAAGTAAATGATAGTCTCACAAAAGAGTTCAACACCACGGAGGGGGTCCTACAGGAGAAATTCTTAGCCCCTTTCTGTTTTAAATTTTTATCACAGACCTTGAGGACTTCATATGCTCTAGAGGATGCTCTGGCATCAGTATCGACGGAACCACCGATGTGCTAGCTTTACTGTACGCGGACGACCTAGTTCTATGCGCTAATTCACCAATAGAACTTCAAAAAATAATTAAAACATTTCACGAGTACTGCGAATTCAATAAACTTACAGTCAATTCAACTAAAACTAAGGCTCTTGTGTGTAAACGGGCTGGACGCATTTCAAAAAAGATTCAATTTACATATGCTGATCAACCAATACAAATCACGCAGGAATATGAATACCTAGGAGTCTCTACCCGTGGTATCAGCAAGCCAGCAGCACTCAACGCAATGAAAAAAGCAAAAATGGCATCTGGATTAATACACTCTATCCTAGTAAAGGCTAAACCTAATTCCTTATCCTGCTCACATAAACTATTTAATTCAATGGCAGCAGCAACACTTTTGTACGCGGCACCTATCTGGGCAATCCCATACAGAGATCTGGTGGAGAGAACTCAAACAGACTTTTACAAAAGACTTTTTGGTCTTCCACGGACTACATCAGGAGCTTTAATTAGAAGTGAGCTGGGGATAACCCACCTATTATACAAAATACTAAATGCAGCATGGAATTGGATTAGAAGAGTCTTAGAAATGGAAGAAGACCGCCTACCGAAAGCCTGTCTCAAGCGACAGTCGAGACTATTAATCGATGGCAACTGCCATAGCAAATATAACTGGCTCGCAAGTTTACTGTTCGCAAGAACGCTGTTAAGACCATAACACCGGAAATACTGCCTGACTTAAGCACTCTCAACCCCAGAACTTAGACAGCACACAAAACAATTTTTTTTGATAAGTACAAAGCACATTTAATGCAAACTGATAAACATCTGCATGAAAATGCGCACTACTTACAAAATCCGCCATCTAACACGGCGAAAAGCTATTTAAACGAAAGAATCGCCTTTCAAGCAATAAAACTCTTACTGCAATTGAGACTCGCCAGTAAATATTATTGTCAGCTAACAATTGACGGACATCTTTACAAGTTCAACTTCAGCAAAAATTGCCCAATTTGCAACACTAGAGAGCCTGATTCCATTGAACATCTGATAATTGGCTGCCCGATTTACAACCACTTGCGAGAACATCATCTATCGGTTTTTAACTCACCTCGGACTATAACGACTATTTTAAATGCAGACAATAAAAACTTAATTAAAGCAATATTGTACTATGTTATCAATAGCTCTCGTCTAAGGGCTTTCTGCCTCAATGAGTGAAATAATTATTGTAAAAAGAAAAATTTTTTTTTGGATTTCTTTTATGTAAACTACTAAATTGTAATTTATATATTTATGTATTAATTAATTAATTGTATATGTAGAAGTATTCTTTACTTCTAGTAATCTGCAGTGGATTATTATTGTATAATGGAAATTACTTCTAAAGTGAAACACAACTATGTAACTATAAGCATGATTTAATAAAAAGATGACAGAGATATTACGAGAGACTCGTTTTATCGTTGAGTGACAGACTTAAAAGTAACATGGACATTACTGAGAAAAAATGGCTGACCATAGAGGTGCCAACTTGACAATTACCAACTTAAATCTAAGAATCACTAAAAGTCACTAAACTTCAACACTTTCCCTAATTCGAAGATTTAAGAGACACAACAAACTACGATTTAACATAATCCAAGTTTCTCACTGAGAGATTTTAATCTTGGTCCAGGAAGAGGTTTTGTCAACATGTCTGCTAGTTGGGTGTTGGTTGGAATGTTGATAACTTTAACCTCGCCTTCTAATACTTTCTCTCTTATAAAGAAGTACTTAATCTTAAATATGTTTGGTTCTTCGGTGAAATTCAGGATTTTGAGCAAGTCGGACCGTCGCTAAATTGTCCACTTGGAGAATTGGCGTCTCTTGAATTTTTCCCACACTTAATCCAAATTATTTCTTTTACCGCATCACTAGCAGCGACAAGCTCCGCTTGTGTGGTAGATGTTGCCGTCATTCCTTGTCTTTGACTTAACCAAGAAACACACCCCTCCGGCATAAGTGACAACTACCCCCGTTGTTGATCGCCCCGTTTTGTTGCATCCTCCAAAATCTGCGTCACTGTAACAACCAAACTTATTGCTCTTGCTCGGACTATATACAATTCCCAGTTTGGTGCTGCCCGCAATGTACCTAAAAACTCTTTTTAATTTTCCTATATCTTCTGACCTCGGAGAGTCTAGTGATCTAGAAAGAACACTGACGCTGAATGCTAAATCAGGCCGCGTTCCCACCATCAAGTACATCAATGCACCAACTGCCTGTCTATAAGGAAAATCAATTTCTTTCTTACTTTCCCTGATTTCTTCACTAGTTCTACCCTCTTTGACCATTGGAGTCGATACTGGATTACAGTCTTGAAAACCAAATCTTTCTAAAATTTTCTTAGCATATGCATGCTGAGATATTTTAATTGATCCGTCTTCTAGGCGGTTAATTTCCTTACCAAGAAAATATGATGCTTTTCTTGCAGTAATTTTAAACTCTTCTTTTAATTCTTCAATAAAATTATCAACTTCATGCTGATCAGAACACATTACAAGACCATCATCTACATAGAGGGCTATTATTAATCGTGTCTCACCCTTTTGTCTGATATGAACGCAAGGATCTGCGTCGCTTACTTCAAAACCGGCTTGTTGAAGAAATGTGGTAAAACGCGTAGACCAACATCTTGAGGCTTGTTTTAATACATAAAAGCTTCGTTTTAACCTGCAAACTTTGTTAGATTTATCTTCAAATCCTTCTGGTTGTTGCATAAGTATTTCTTCTTCTAGTTCACCATATAGGAAAGCTGTTGAGACGTCAAACTGAAGCAGGTGCAGGTTTTCTTGAGCAGCAATACTAAGCATTGCTCTAATAGAGCTCAGTTTGGCAACCGGACTAAATGTATCAATATAGTCAACACCTTGCCGTTGACTAAAACCTTTAATGACGAGTCTTGCCTTGTACTTGTCAATGCTGCCATCTTGATAAGTTTTCAGTCTGTAGACCCATCTACAGGGAATAGCTTTTGCTCTTTTACGCAAAGTTGTCAGTTCCCATGTACCATTATTATTTAAAGATTGTATCTCTTGAGTCATTGCTCTTTTCTAGTTGTGACTGTTCTTCCCACTGACAGCTTCATAATAGGATTTCGGAGAATCTTCTCCATTTATGATGTTTTCTCTAATCATTACGTAGTCCTCATATTTACTTGGTCTTTTTATACTGGCACGAATTCTTAATTTTGAAGACAAACTTTGAAGTGGTTCTTCAACATCCTCTATCTGTTCAGATTCTGTGTCTGAGAGAATTTCTTCTTCTGATGCCTCTGAGTTTTCTTCAGTTTCTGATAAAGCATCATCTTCTTTTTGTAAAATAGCACGTTCTTCATTTGACTGTTCTATATCTGCAATTGGTAACCTTACACGCTCTGTGCAGTTGTTTGGAATCTCGTTGAAAATTACATCTCTACAAAGAATTATTCTCTTTTCATTTTTCAACCATATTCTTTACCTCTCGTCACCATCGTAACCAACTCAGTATCCTTTAATTGCTTTTTTGTCCATTTTTCGACGTCTCTGCGCTGGAACATGAGCATAGCAAGCGGACTCGATGATCCGTAAATGTTTTGTTCTAGGTTTCTTGCGCATCCATAGTTCATATGGACTTACCCCTTCTTTGGAAGATTTTCCTGTTCTATTTAGAATGTATGTGGAAGTAACTACAAATTCTGCCCACAATGCATCTGGAAATTCATCTTCACTATTTGAATATTTGAAGGTTCTAGCCATTTCAATACAGGTTCTAAACTCTCTTTCACTGCCTCCATTTTGCTGTGGTGTGTACGGAGCTGTTAGTCTTTGAGTTATCCCTTCTTGTCTTAAAATGGTTTTGATAATTTTATTGTCCAGTTCGCCTCCATTATCACTCAGGAATTCTTTTATAGTGTGTCCTACTGTCTTGACATTTTGAATAAATTCTTTTAAAACATCTTTCACTTCTAATTTTTCTTTTAATAAATAACAATACCGAAATTTTGTGTAGCTATCCTTAAAAATTGCTACATACCTATTCTTTCCAAAAGACTCACAAAAAGGTCCACAAACGTCAGCAGAAATGAGTTCTCCTGGTTTAGTCACTTTATCTCTATGACCAAAAGGTAATCTGGAACAGTTATCCCTTTTTCTTTCTGCAGTATAGCCTTCACATGACGTTTATCTTGGTGACCCCACCTCTCATGATATAACTGTAACATAGTTTAATTGTTAACAATATTTACTTGTTCCTTAACTTTCTGTGGTTAAAGTTCTGCCTTGTATAAAGTTCCACCTATGAAACGTTTTCCTTGAAGCATGACTTTACTATTATTCCAAAAGAAACATTCTGTCGCGTTTGATTTGAATGTGCTTTTGGGGTTTTTGTCGTGAGCAGCAATAACTGAAAATAAGTTTCTTGATAATCCAGGAACATACCAAACGTCTGTCAGTAATATGTCTTCACCATTAACTTTTGACTTTACTAAAATTGTTCCGCTTCCTACTGCTGTTAAAACTTCTTTTCCTGCCCCCTTTACGCCACAAGGATGTTCAAAAGTTCGAAATTCTGTAAAATAGTGTGTACTATTACAGACGTGTCTTGTTGCTCCATTGTCGATCCACCAGGTCTCTGGACTTTCTTCGACTAAAAAGGCCTCCGTCTCTACTGACAGAGTAGCTACATTAGTTTGCACCGTAGTTTCTGACCTTTTTGGTTTTCCATCAGCAGCCCACTTAGCACATTGATGAATCCAATGTTCTTTTAACTTGCAATAATGACAAACGTCTCCTTTTCTAATCTTAAATTTAGAATGGCTAACATGTGTCTTCTTAGTTTTTAACAGGAAGGCGTTTTGTACATCTGAAACAGTACTATCTCTTTTTAAAAAGTTTCTCTCATACGTACATAGTTGAGCAACTAGCTCGTCTAAATGTTTCTTGCCGTCTTCTGTTAGCATCATCCAACTTGACTGGAACGAACTAAAACTTTTTGGTAGAATACTTAAGATCTTGCAAACTATAATCAACTCTGGTAACGGATTTTCTTGTTTTTCCTTCAAACCATTGTTCATTTCATGCCACATGTTTTTTAATTTGGCGATATGAGTTGAAACATCATCGCTTGAGGTCCAACTGAACTTGAAAAATTCTGAACAAATTTTGAACAACTGATCTTCTGAAGTAGCCTCAAACTGTGTTTTTAAGGCTTCCCATGCTTCGTAGGCACTGTCTTTGTCCATAATCTTCTGATAGACTGTGTCTGTTACAGCACTCGAGATCATAGATTTTACATAGCTATTTGCTTTACGAAAAGCATCTCGATCTCTCATCTTCCTTTTCCATATTGGCCAATCTCCTTCACCACTTAACGGTTTTAAATGCTTTGAAAAATCCATTATTTACAATAGTTTACGTTTTCCTCATTGACTTTATATACAATGGACGGAGCCCAATCGTACTCGTCGTATAAGCGTGATGGGTGACAACACTTGAAAGAGATAGCATTATACACAACCTACCGCACTGAAAAGAGAGAGGAAAAATTGTACCACGTGACATACGGCAACACAATGCACGTTTAAATGCAGAGAAATGGGGAAAATGGGTTTTGAATAGGATAATTACTGTGAATTTTATTTTCAATAAAAACATGGGGCAAATAATTAAGTCTAAACTAAAATTAAACCATTTATTAAAAAAAAAGTGAAAAACTTGTTGAAAAAAAATGTCGTATGACAACCCATAAAAAAATAATTAATAAAATATCAGCCAGCACAAATGAAACCAACTTAAATGTATGTAAAGAAAAGAAAATTAAGAAGTAATAAAAATATTGATATTTAAAATGAATTAATTTTGTATAAATATGTCTGACTCGTACATTCTTATCTTCCAAACTTTTATTAACATGATTCAACCTAATACGAAAATAATATTTCAAAATTAAATAGATCATTTGAATTAGATGATTGTTTATTGGTTGCTGGTTAATAATATGACTAGAAATATCCATAAAAATAACTCGGAAGTCAATTTTCCTGGTGGTTTGAAGTATTAAATTTTCAATAATATTACTACTACTAAAATTGGTAACCGCACGGAAAGTGATTTCTGCCGCTTTACATATTTTAATGACGTCTGCGGATGGCGTTGTAAGTCCACCCTTGTTCTTTCTATTAAAAAAAGAAGACGAAGCGTTTGTACTATACAAGTAACCAACACAAATGTTACATTTCAATATTTTTTTCATTTTTTTTACAATAAAGCCAGCAATATATTCTACTATGTCAAATACATACATTCGCATAATGTCTGAAAATGGCAAATCCTGAATATCTTTGCTTTCAAATTCTTCACTGTCATAACACACTAAGTCTAAATTGTTGATTTTTGATTTTACAGAACTAGTAATTTTTAAAATACTTGTTTCATCTAAACTCAAGCAGTTGGCTGCTTCAGAACTACACAATTCAGTGTGTACCAAAATTTTTTTATAAGCTGATTGAAACTGAACAGGAGTCGGATTGTTGCAAAATCCACCCCTAGAACGAATACTAGAAAAAAACATTTCTATGTGATCCTGGCTCAGTTTATAACTAAACAGGTAAGATAAATTTTGTTTGGCAACAATATGTTGCTGAAGAATACCTTCAATTGAATTCATAGTTATAATGAGACCTAAAAAGCCTGTTTTTCTGGAAGACACAAGAATATTTTCTCCGGTAGGAACTTTCAAAGCAGAAATATAAGCTTTTGATTCTTCAAAAAAATCTTTTAGAAAATTGAAATTGTGAGTACCTAGAGACTTCTATTATTTAAACTATTTCTTGTGTTCATTACATCAAAAATATTATTGATTTTTAAACAAAAATCTGCTGTATAGTTTGCATTTTTAAATTGATCTAATTTTAAATCTTCACAAAAATATTTTAGAGCATCTGAAACACTAGCACTAAAAAGTTCTGCATTCTTTGGAAAGCTAAAAAGATTTTTAGGGCTATTATTACAGATTTTACTACGAATTGTTGGTACTTACGAGTGAAATAAAATCTTACTGCCACGCTGTTGCCTTTGGGTACAATTATATGCACAACATGAACAAACCATTGTTAACAGTTTTTATTTCCAATTCACAAACTAAATATGTTCAACAACAATTCACAATAGTATATTAAACAAACGAAACACAAAAATAAATATAAAAAACGTTTAAAATGCCACAAACAGATCACAAATACCACTAAATCCATTTGATTTCTCACGTTCACGTCTGTTGCCGTATAACAACTGATTGCTTTGCATCTCTCTCTTGTCACCAATACCTCTTTGTCTAGCTTCCGTCCAGTATAAGTATAAAGTCAATGGTTTTCCTGGGACCATAACCTGTAGAAGTATTCTTTACTTCTAGTAATCTGCAGTGGATTATTATGTATAATGGAAATTACTTCTAAAGTGAAACACAACTATGTAACTATAAGCATGATTTAATAAAAAGGTGACAGAGATATTACGAGAGACTCGTTTTATCGTTGAGTGACAGACTTAAAAGTAACATGGACAATTGGACATTACCATACAAAACCCTATCTTCGATAGAATGTAATCTCAATGGTACCAACCGGTAACATTCTAGTGGCGTTACCTGCATTTTGGTTCCGCTTGCTTCGGAACCATTCGGTCGTACTCGGTCTCAAGCGTTTACCGCTTGTTTTTGAATATTGAAAGGAATAATTTGTTCATCAAAAAAATATATATATTGACAAAAGTACAATAAAAAATAGTGCGTTAGCTAGATGTTAACACACCATTAACAATAATACAATACACAAAACAATATAATGCTATAATAGAGTTCATTTTTGTAAACAATAGCCCATGACAGCAATGACTCACTACGCCATCGACATTTATTTGTAAATGTCGGGGGGTTAAATCTAAATTGAAGAAGTGTTTACAAAATCGAATGAAATTATATCCATACAGATAAAGCTACAGAAATGCTAAGTAAAAAAGGCATAAAAATAAAGTAGTTATCAGGCACAAATATAAATGCTAAATGTACATAATCAAAATGTTATGTAAAACCCTATAAAGATATAAATGGTGAAAGTAAATTAAATAACAAAAATATAAGTAAAAATCTATAAAAATACAATTTATACATAGTATTAACGGCACAGATGTATGCTACAATTTTATAAAAAACGAAAAAAATAGTGTTATAAAAAAAATAATTATAACTAAAAATAGCAAAGCGTCACAAATGTAATGGGCACGTGAAAAAACTATAAAAACCGATACAGAAAAGCAAGATATCATTGCAACATACAATCTTTACAAAGTACTAACGGCGTAGATGTAAATGCTAGAATTATGCAATAAAGCAGAAAAAATATATAGTGTTATGCGTTACGTGTTGCATTCGCACTGTTTACTAAGGGTCGCCTTATCTCGCATCCGAACGACTGTATTCGGAATCCTGTAAAACATATCCGAGTCATTTGTGGTAAAATTTGTGTGATGTTAAATTTATCCAAAAAATGTTTCTAGGGGATCATTATTTAAACTGCGTGGTTTGAGGTAAGTGAATCCATCGTTGTGCAGTGAGGCACTTTATTCATTAATTGTATAAATTCTACAGTGCCTCAAGCTTGTTGTTCAACGACATCTAAAAAGGTAAATCAATAACACAAGTGTACAACATAAAAAACCGTTGCCTTTTACTTACTGGCTTCAAGAAGAAACTTTAAGCTCGATGCTACATAATGACTCTTGGAACAGCAATTGACACTTTAATTTTTTCAACTTTTATTACCGTGAAATTCGGTCAACTTCCGCAGTGCGCTAAATTCGTAATATGTTGCCCATCTACTTCAAACATAATCCTGTGGTTCCACACTTTTCTGCGTATCACAAACAAGTGCATCTAATTTATTTGTTCCTTGATCGCATACCGATGATACAACCGTCAACAAAGCTGCGTTTACGTTCCATAATTACATCAACAGTAATTGTTTTTAGCGTAAGGGCTTTCATTTAACAAGTAATTTGCAAGTAGTTGGTTCCAATTTTTAAAAGTGTCTCGTAGGCCTACAAACATATAAACTACATAAGTTTTGAAACTTTTCGATCCATTATACCTATTACCAGAACATGATTAGCTATCCTTAGATAGATCTTTCGTGTCGAAAATCTATAAAACCCTCAATGTGCAGATTATACTGCAAATGGAGTTCTATCGACATCTCATCAAATAGTAACGTGCAGTATGTGGTATTTTTGTTCATTTTGTTTATAGCACCTTTAAGTGGCAATATGAATTCTTGTTGTCAACATTTTTTGTAATGTTATTCTTTCATCACAAAAATCGGTCTCCGAAGGTCCCACATCGGTCTCCCAAATTTTTTCCCATCGCTGCAATTTTGATCTTGCCAAAACCCCAAATAGCGTATATCACAAACACAACTAAATTTGTTATCAATTGCGACAATACACACTTTCGCAAAATTTTAATTAATATATTTGCAAAAAAATGCAAATGGCTGCGCCTTTTTCGATATAGTATGTCAGCTGTCAATTGTCAGTCTGCAAATTGACAAGTGACACATTTATTTTAGGACTACTTGATTCTGACGTCACAGTCTTAAAATCAACATGCAAAAATGGCAAAAGCAGGTAAAAGTTATTTACCTAACGACTTTGGTTAAATAACCGTTTTGACTTGAACGCTTTGTTTGCAAGCTGGTTAAAAAAAGTGCTGCATAATGGAGTAAATGTTTTTCCGCAAAGATAGAACTTTTTTTTTTAATGCTATGAAATATATTTGTTTCAAACATTTGACCATAGATGCGGCAGCACAGTAAAAAACAGGTGCAAAACAATTGTTTTTATTTTATTGGAAACGATTGGAAAACACCGATCTGTAAGCAATGAGTGCTAAAAAAAAATGACAGTTGCATACGGGGCTAGTTTTTTATAACGTATAACATTTTTTACTAATTGTTATACGTATCCTGTACTATTACAAACACTTTGTTGTTAAAAATCTTATTGTTTTTATGACGTAAAATAACTTTTGTATGTGTAAACATTGACCTTATACGTCATCACTTAAGTAGTCTATTTCTTTTTTCTGTGGTTTGTGTACGTGCATAGAGTAGGTTTGTTGTCATTGTCAAAAGTGACATATCGCTTGTCAATCTTGTCAAATCTTGTGGTTTTTGGTTCCGTTGGTGCCGTTGGTGGTGGGGGATGTTCTGATTGGGCTATATTAGTAATGCTTCTGTGGGGGCTGCGTGTATGAGGATGTAAAATGATTTGCCACTGAAGTATTACTAACAATAACAATTTATTAACAATAAACAATGATACTAAAAATGTGGCTGGTCTTGATGTGTTGGTGGATCTTGAAGAAGTGAGGCTGAGGAAATCAAGACCATGGCTGACGCTGGATCGGATCCCGTTGAGAGAGGGCGCTGTACCTCCTGATAGTCGATCGTCACGCCATGAAGTTGGTACGTCTAGGGTTGGTACTTGTGTTGTAATAGTGGTTGCCTACGACGTGGATGGTAAGAGGCACCACAT
Source organism: Lagria hirta (assembly GCA_947359425.1). Taxonomy (NCBI): domain Eukaryota; kingdom Metazoa; phylum Arthropoda; class Insecta; order Coleoptera; family Tenebrionidae; genus Lagria; species Lagria hirta. Next base: position 26,033,810 of record OX375799.1, read on the forward strand.
TACCCCCCTTTCCAATGAACATGTTTTTTGACTTTGGGGGATAGTGTTTTCTTCATTGCGGAGGCTATTTGAGCATAAGAGTGTTCCTGCTGCAGGGAATATTCAGCTGGAAGAAACGCAGGTTTCAACCGGTCAATAGATACTTTTGACTCTTTTCCCTTGAAGTCTATTATAAAATACTTTTCTTGTTTGTGTACTACTGGGAAAGGTCCTTCGTATGGTAGTGACAATGGCGGTTTCACATGATCTACGCGTTGAAATACGTGCGTACAACTTTCCAATGCGGGGTGAATAAAAACTTTAGGTTTGCTGTGGTCACTGGTCGAGGTTGGTTGAAGAACGCGCATTTGCGTACGAAGGCGGTGTACGAACTCTGCTTCTTCAGGTGTAGTGTCTGTGGAAAGAAAAAATTCACCAGGTAATCGTAAACCTGTGCCGTAAACTAATTCCGCAGGGGTGCACTTGATGTCTTCTTTGAGCGTGTTTCTCAAAACAAGTAAGATTAGCGGCAAGATTTCAGACCATGTACTTGTCTTTGCTGCAATGATAGAAGCTTTCAGTGTCCTGTGAAATCTTTCGACTAATCCGTTGGCTTGGGGATGATAAGCAGTCGTAAAACAATGTTTTGAGCCAAGTAAGGTGGTGAGGTGCTGAAACAAATGAGATTCGAATTGTCTACCTCTGTCAGTAGTTATTCTTGAAGGCACACCAAATCGGGCGATCCACTGATTAACAAAAACGTCTGCTACAGCTTCAGATGTAATTTCTGTAAGTGGTACTGCTTCAGGCCATCGTGTAAATCTGTCGATGAAAGTAGCCAGATATTTAAAACCTTTTGAAGGAGGAAGTGGACCTACAATGTCAATGTGAACGTGGTTAAAACGTTCGTTGGTCATTTCGAATTTTGTCAAAGGCGCTTTAGTGTGTCGATGAACTTTTGCTGTTTGACAAGCCATGCATTCTTTACACCACTGTGATATTTCTTTTTTCATGTTAGGCCAAACTACTCGTCGACAAATGAGTTTTTGTGTCGCTTTACTTCCTGTGTGGGCAAGATTGTGGAAATGTACGAATGTCGATTTTCTCATGGAAGAAGGAACAAATGGACGAATTTTGTTGTCGCTGGTGTCGCAGAAAATGTGACTATTGGTGTTTGGCAGCTGGATGTGTTGCAATTGTAGGCTCGTCGATAATTCTCCTTTTAGGATTCTTTTCAGTTCCTTGTCGATTGCCTGTTCGGTAGCCATTTTGTTATAATCGATTTCATCGATGCAAATTAGATCGACGTTAGGTCGTGACAATAAATCAGCCACAACGTTGTCTGACCCTTTCACGTGAATAATTTTGTTGGTAAATTCACTGATAAAACTGATTTGACGTTCCTGGCGGGGTGAAAGCTTGTCTGTTTTTTGTTGAAAAATGTATGTCAAAGGTTTGTGGTCAGTCATAATAGTAAATTCACGTCCTTCTACGAAATGTTTGAAATGTTTGATGCTGGAATGTATAGCCAATAATTCTCTGTCATATGTGCTGTACTTACGTTCTGCGGAAGACAGTTTTCTGCTGAAAAACGCTATTGGTTAGAGAAAGCCATCGACCTGTTGTTGAAGTACAGCACCTATTGCTGCATCAGGTAGCCACAAATATCTGTGCTGAGGGTTGTGGGTATGTGAGACTAGCGGCAGCGGCTAGGGCGTTTTTTATAGCAGAAAATGCTTGAAGTGCTTCTTCGTTGAGGATAATGGGTTTATTCTTGCCTTTAACATTACTTAAGAGTGCTGAGAGTGGTAATTCTAATTGTGCTATTTGGGGCACCCATCTACGGTAGAAATTTACCATTCCTAGGAAGCGTTGAAGATGTTTGATAGTTTGTGGTGGAGGCACGACGCGAATAGCTTCCACTTTTGAGGAGAGTGGCTTTATGCCGGTTGCCGATACTTCAACACCAAGAAATTCCACTTGTTTAGCACCGAATGTACATTTGGTTGGGTTGAGAATTAGACCATATTTGTTGAGAATTTCGAAAACCAGCTCCAGATGCAACATGTGATCCTCTTCAGAGCTGGAAGCCACTAAAAGGTCGTCGATATAAACGTAAACGAAGTCTAAAGGCCTAAAAATCTTATCTAAAAAACGTTGCAATGTTTGAGCTGCATTTCGCAACCCAAACGGCATCTTTATGTACTCAAATAAGCCAAAAGGAGTTGTAATGGCCGTTTTTGGTATATCTTGTGGATTTACTGGCACCTGGTAGAATGCTTTTGCTAAATCAATGGTCGAAAAAATGTTTTTTCCAGCAAGTGTTTGTGAGAAATCTTGCACGTGGTATTGGGTATCGGTCGGGTTGTGTGGCAGCGTTTAATCTCCGATAATCACCACATGGTCGCCAGGTTTTATCTTTTTTCTTGACCATGTGGAGAGGGCTGGCCCAACTCGATGAAGACTCTCTTATGATTTTCTGCTCTAAAAGATTTTTAAATTCTTCTTTAGCTGATTGTAGCTTCTCTAGAGGGAGGCGGCGAGGGCGGGCAAAAACTGGCGGTCCTGAAGTTTCAATGTAGTGAAATTCATCAACTTGAGCAGAAAGCTGGCGTTTCCTTTGAATTATGTCAAATTTTTTCAACAGGGCTTGATATTTGCTGCTGCTTCGCGAAATACGAATTTCAGCTACTTTCACATGTTTTGATGTACACTTACGTGTAGCGCAGGTAATGTCGTCAATAAGCTTTCGTTTGCTGATATCCACTGTAATGCTAAAAGCGTCAAGAAAATCTGCCCCCAAAATAGCATGGTGAATATCTGCAATAATAAAAGTCCATTTGAAACTTCGTTGTAAACCGATGTTGAGCTGCAGTGCGGTAGTTCCATAGGTTTGAATCGGTGTTCCAGTAGCTGTGTACAATGTTAAATTGTTTTTAGTTTTGCCTGGAAATTTTGAACGTGGTACGATGCTGACGTCAGCTCCGGTATCGACTAAAAAACTAAGTTTGGTGGAAACATCTGTAACAAAAAGGCGACGCGACTTCTTGAGGGGTCCGATTGTCGCCAATGACGGTCCCCTTTTCAGTTTTCCGACTTGAAAAGGCATGGTTCACTGCATTTTTTGGCTTTGTCTCCGAACATGTGATGATACCAACAATAATTATGAGCATTACTTGATGATACTTGCTGTTTTGGTCTGCTTCGTACCCTACTGCTGCTTCGCGAACGGTGATAAGGCTTCTGATCTTTTATGAGAGCGTGCAGCTCTGCTATTTCTGCTCTCAGTTCTTGAATTTCGGAATCACGCGTTTTTGTTTTGTCTTGTACAGCGGCTACGGCAAAGCTATTAACGGTTTCATGAATTTTATCACCCATAATGGCCACAGTTTGCAAGTCCTCGCTGCTTATTGAGAGAATGGGTCGTAAGTTGTGGGGCAGTCGCTCCAACCATAAAGTTCGTAAAACGGTTTCGTCTACCTTGTTTCCTGCGTTGAGCGTCATCATTTTGTGGAGCAGTTGAGAAGGCTTTTGATCTCCCAATGATAAGCCGCTGAGCAACTTCTGGATGGTTTTAGTTTCGGAATCTGCATAAATAGCTATTAATCTATGTTTAATTGCATCATACCTGCCGGTAGCCGGTGGGCTAGTTAATATATCAGTAATGTCCGACAGAATTTCACAATTAAGTGCTCCTACAACAGCATCAAATTTGGCAGAGTCGGAGGAAATACGATGGCTTCTAAATTGGGCTTCCAATCGCAGAAACCATATTTGAGGGTTAGCCGTCCAAAAATCTGGCAGCTTCAGCGATGCTGCTTGTACCTGTTGAACTTCTTTTTGATCGACTTCTTTGTCTTCAGCCATTTTTAAAACGTGGTTGAAGCTTGATTCAGTGGACACGTGGTTTTGTAACGGTTTTTTTAATACTTCACGCTTGATGATGTTAGGCAAGATCACGTCGGGGTCACCAATTGTGGGGGCTGCGTGTATGAGGATGTAAAATGATTTGCCACTGAAGTATTACTAACAATAACAATTTATTAACAATAAACAATGATACTAAAAATGTGGCTGGTCTTGATGTGTTGGTGGATCTTGAAGAAGTGAGGCTGAGGAAATCAAGACCATGGCTGACGCTGGATCGGATCCCGTTGAGAGAGGGCGCTGTACCTCCTGATAGTCGATCGTCACGCCATGAAGTTGGTACGTCTAGGGTTGGTACTTGTGTTGTAATAGTGGTTGCCTACGACGTGGATGGTAAGAGGCACCACACTTCTATTACTGAGAAAAAATGGCTGACCATAGTGGTGCCAACTTGACAATTACCAACTTAAATCTAAGAATCACTAAAAGTCATTAAACTTCAACAGTATACCCCCTTGCTATGGGTTAAATGTACCTGTACATAAAAATTTTCGAGAAGGTGTGAAAAGACGCCTGTAAAAGCAGAGCCCTCAATATTATTATTAAGAGGTCGCGCATCGGAAATTTCTATTCCCCGTCTAAATAACACAGGAATAAAGCTTTATAAATTTTGCAATTTCGTATTTTTGCAACGGCTCATTGAATTAGCAAACCAAAGCATATTTTTGTAGGAAATTTGACGCTTTTCAAAAAAAGCCCTTACAAAGTTTTCCATAGTCACACTCCTTCAAAAGTTATTCGAGGTCAAAGTTGAACTTACAAAAAAATTCAATGTTTTTTTTCGATAATGCTATGAATCTTTTCTCATTATTTTGTTACAAAGAGGATAGATTTCGGAACAATTACATTTTTAAATAGTCGAGTGCATCAGTTATGGATTCTCCATGATAACATGTTTATTATTTATCATCGCATTTTTGTAAGGTAACTTTATAATTGACTCGATGGGAAAATTAATGATTGAAAAAGCCCAATTAGACTAAAATAAATTTATTGTGTTATATTCTATAACTTTTACTATAATTTTATAATATTCTCAAATAAAGACTATTTCAAGGTTGTTTTATTACAATCTGGGGAGCTACGACGATGTTCTTGGACGACTTGCAATAGATACTGTAATTCACAGAACACTCATTATAAGAAATGAAACATTCTATGCTAATGGTTGGCAACGAAAACGACAGCCAGCGCTTACAGCGATTTTGTGGCAAACTAAATTAGTGGCGGGCAAATTTAAATGTACCCGCCACTTATTTTGTCGCCTTTTTTCCCATTGAATTGGTGTTGTAAGATCAAAATAGAAGTGCTTAACTTAACTTCATAATTAAAACACATGTTTTAATTATAAAGTTAAATCAAACCATTCTAATTTGACTTGTGAAGGTGTTCCATCTTTTTGACACAAAATGGGATTGTAATAATTAATTGTAAATTAAAAAAAACACAATATCTTCCCATAGATGCTTTATTTCAACTTAAGGTTGAAATTAAACTACATATGTTTCGGCTTGTACTGATTGTATGTATTAATCAGAGGCCATCGTCAGGTTTAAGAATATTTAATACAAATATTTCAACTAGCCGACATGAAAATAGGAGATTACTATGGTATATCTCAGAGTAAACTAAAGAAATGCAGGTAGCGAAAGTGGTTGAAATTACTTGGAAGGGAGGAGGTACTTAAGGGAATTAACATTTTTCTCAGAAAGGGTATGAAGAGGTAAGTATTTTTTAAAGAGATTAATGTGTAAGAGACAAATCGAGATATGTGGAGCTAAATATTTAATAATGATTATTTAAAAAATGATTATTTTAAAAAAGATTATTTATGAAAGGTTTGATAATTTGAGTAGTGAATTCACTTTGGTCATTTAAGATTATCATCTATTAAAGAGGAAATGAAAACTAGCTAGCTTTTGGGAGAGAGGATGAAAAAACAAAAGTACTTTTGCAGAACATGTCATATCTAAAAAACACACATTTTCACATTCAGTATTTTTACACAACTCTAATAATTTTTTTGAAAGCGCTAATTTGGAAGCATTAGAAATTTTAAAACTGAAGAAAACATCACCTAATTTAATCTTAAATGACCAAACTGAATTCACTACTCAAATTATCAAACCTTTTATAAATAATCTTTTTTAAAATAATCATTTTTTAAATAATCATTATTAAATATTTAGCTCCACATATCTCGATTTGTCTCTTACACAGTAATCTCTTTAAAAAATACTTACCACTTCATACCCTTTCTTAGAAAAATGTTAATTCCTTTAAGTACCTCCTCCCTTCCAAGTAGTTTCAACCACTTTCGCTACCTGCATTTCTTTAGTTTACTCTGAGATATACCATAGTAATCTCCTATTTTCATGTCGGCTAGTTGAAATATTTGTATTAAATATTCTTAAACCTGACGATGGCCTCTGATTAATACATACAATCAGTACAAGCCGAAACATATGTAGTTTAAATTCAACCTTATGTTGAAATAAAGCATCTATGGGAAGATATTGTGTTTTTTTTAATTTACAATTAATTCTAATTTGACTTCACAACAACCAAAATATGATTTATTTAAATAAACCAAAACTAAGACATTTTACATTTTGATATATTATTTATTAAAACTATTTAATCTACTTAATAACACAACTTAAGCAAAGTTCAAAAATAATTAAACAATTAGACAACCATTTGACAATATAGTCATATAAAACAAACAAATAAAATTAATAAATTTTAATTATTTTAAATAACCTGCTATCGAATTAAAATGAAATAAATTGCAATCAAACTTAAAATACAAACAAAACAGACCAATTGTTTAACAAAAACAACTAAAAGTAAACAGATACAGGTACTCTACCTCATTTTATTAGCAAAAAGAAAACCATAATCGTATAAATACGTTTTAAATGTGAAAAGTACTTAAAACACATAAAATGTAACTCGCTTTGTCACTAATCTATCACTACCAAACAGTGATTTTATGATTTAAACAAATGTCCATATTAATCTCCAACAGAAATTTGAATTCCCACAGCCACTTCTTATGCCAATTGAATTGAAATGCACTACATACGTGGAAATACAATAAAAGTTTAATTCCAATCACCTACGATTTTTTTCTAAAATTCAACGAGTCTTTTTCTCTTGCCTCCAACTGGGATACTACCCCCTTATAATGGTAATAAAAAGTACAGTTATTTCCTTTCGCTTTAAACTGAAGAGTTTTCAGTCTCAAAAGCAAAATCCTCCATAAAAAGTTGCACTAAAGCTGCACCAAAATTTTAACGTTTCTTTCTCTTGTTGACAAAACCAGATTTATCAAAGTGATCCGCACTCTTTTCTCTGAGCCCCCATCTATTCTATAAATAATATTCTCCCACAATTGGAATCTACAAACAAAATTTATTAAAACGCATATTACATGGAATAACTAAGCTTACCTATTTTATTTATAATTTTAATTCTATTTTTCATTTTGCTTTACCAATTAACATTAAAAATTGATATAATTTCATAAAAACAAGTATAACATCATAACCTCTAAATGCAACAACAACAAAAAACGTGAATTGAAAGTGAAGGGCGTGACAAACAATACTACTTTTGGCGCTGAATTCAAATCCTTATTTTTGATTGGCTACTTTTCTTTCCCTTTGCCGCACGTCAATATAGTGGCCCACATACTTTTTTCGCTATCTTGGCTTCACCTCCCTGCTGTAATTGTTCTTTGTTCTTGGTTAAACAGTTGTTGTAATCCTCAATCAGAGCAATACCTTGTTCTGCTGAGTCATTAACTAAAGAAAACCTTCTAAAAAATCTAAATTATCTTTATAACTTTCATTGTTAGACCATAATGATACGTCGATTGCAAGAAAATCGTATGATAAATCGAAGGCTTCGAAAAGCATGACTGAATTTTTCAAGACGAATTCACTTAAATCTTTATCTAAACATGATTCCAATTCGATTCTTTTAGCAACGTATCGTTTTTCTCGAATAATTTTACTCTCCTTATTATTAATAATTGCTTCACACATTTTTTTTTATTTCATTTGAGACATTGTTGTCAAACAATGCCAGTGCTGCTAGTTCTTCATTCATGTACCATAGATGATCAATAAATTTTTTAATGCTTTTTGTACGACTGATGATTGAATTTCCTCGCAAAGAAGTAAATGTTTCAACAATTGCAAATCATTATTCGGTGCTTCGATTGCCAACGAACAAGTAAACCATACTTTAATATTTGACGCAAACTATTAATTTCTCGTTTAGAAAGAGAAATTTGGTCTCTAAACATGAAAAGTTTCAAGCTGTAAATGGCCTTAGCCATTCATCGAGCATGATGCATTGCTCCTGGACATTTGAAACTTATTTAATTTTCTGGAAAACCATCAAGAAGAATCAATGATAACTCGAGAAGTTCTTTGTAATCATCCCCTGGCTGAGTAACCTGTTTAAAAAAATTTTTGTTAATTAAAATCTTTAAACACGAATTTCCAACTATTGCAAATATAAACTATAAGAAATATACCGTTAAGAAATTATTGATGAGATTAATTATTTCAAGTCTGTCTGCATTCAAGGCATTTACAACAAATTCATCTGCCACTTTGCTACTTTAAATGATCGGCTTTGCTCCACCAATTTTTAAATCGCCCAAAAATAGGTACATTGGGATCAGAAGTTGTGGTCCAACACCTCAAAAACTCCTTTTAAAATAATTTCGAAAATGTGGTGGCGACAAGGTAACCAAATTAGTTTCCGGTTCAATTTTCTTTCAATCAAAGCAGCTGTGCCATTTAGTATTCCTGTAAATAATGTATGAATATGTAGATTAAAGATGGTGCCAATTAGTAAGAGAAACATAAGTGAGAAAATAGTAGGTACTAACTAGATTTTCAATTATTTTAAGATAACGAAACAAACCATACCAGTATTCACTGCTGGAGTGTCAAAGCACATAGCCTTAATGTAAGGAGTAACTTTCCAGTCTTCCAATGTATTTAATATAGCTACAGCACGATTTTCTGCAGTTCCGTCAAATATTTTTGGTACACCGAGAAGTTGATTGACGTTCGAGGTAGATAATATTATTGCAATTTTATCTACAGATTCAGAACCGGTCAAATCAGTAAAAATTTTACCATCCCAATGTACAGTGTAGCGATCTTCAGTTTTAAACTTTTCTTTCAAGTGCTCTGCGATAGCTTGTCTAAATCTAGAACGGGCTCGCCGGATAGTACTGTAGCTTAAATTTAATGTTTCAATATCTATTCCAATACTTTGGTCAGCAGGAGCTAAGATAAAAGTAGCATTTCGACTATTAACATTGGCTCGATTGAGGGCAGATACAAGTTCAGGAGTCATTATATCATTTTTCGGAGGAGGATTTGGCTGACTAGATAGAGGTTCAAGGTCAGAAAACATTTCTGATTGTTGACTTCCAGATGTCGTTTCTGTACCAGTTGTCGATTGAAACCGTGAAATAATACCACCATCCTGAACTGGACTACTTGTTGTAGGCTGATTAATACCTATTAACAAATATTCAGTGAGATTTTTGTTTTACTGAACATAACGTTATAAAACGCATGTTCCGTTTTAAAAAAAAACCATGTCAATACATTGTCTCTAGGTAGGCAACCAAATTAACAAATGTTTTATTTTGACACTTGACAGAACAGAAGTTCTTTTTTCTTTGTATGAATTTATTACACAACCTTTACCATTAAATTTTTTAATTATGTTGTGAATAATTTCAACATATGGTATTGGTCTCTCGGAATAACTTACAGCAAACAGATCGCGTACTTGTCTTATGCTATTATTGCAATTGTACCAGCGTACAAGGACAATTTTTTCCTGTTTTAAATACATGCTCCACAAATGCAAAAACTTTGAAAATAATTATTTTGACACTTGCCAATGACATTAATGGCAATTGTTTATTAGAGGTTGCTTTGATACGCTTTAATTGCTTGTAATCAAGGAGTAAACTCCTTGCTTGTAGTGCATTGACTCGATTTTTTTAAAACTGAACATAGGATGTTCAGTAAAACAAAAATCTCACTGTATATGATTAACAGCTAATACTTAAGAAACAAATGAAATCCTATTTGAGATAAAATATGAAATAATTGTTTTCTAAAAAAATAAAATAAATAATAACCATCAACATCGATATCCACCATGACAACTTGATGAATAAATCCATAACGTTTGTTAGATCGTTGAGCTTCCAAAAACAGTTTTTTTGTATCATCAAGTTTTTGCTTCGGATCTAAACGAGCAATATCAAATAATTTTACAAACTTTTCTTTTAACATTGTCTCTTTTTTTTTCTGCGCAGTAGATTTTTTCGATATTGACTTTTCTTGAGTTTCAACCATTCATTAAATAATTTTTAAACTTTCTGCACAGTATGATAATTTTTGCAAGTTGGAAGTCCAGCTTGTAACCATTTTTCTTCAACTTTTTTTATTGTACCTGAAGCACTTTTTTTTAATGTTAGTTTGTGTATACAATGCTGATATAAGAACGCTGATAGAACCTCTCCGTTTGTTGGTAATTTTTGTCCAACAAGATTTTCTTTGATATCACCAATTAAGTATTTTTTATTTTCCATAATAGTCAATGAAATAATAAACAACAAAACAATAAACTTAGGGAGCAAAATAATAAATAGAAAAATCTGAAGTTCGATTGAAAAGAGAGTTAGAAACAGTGTGGCATTCGTTTAAAAAAAAGCGCCTAAACCAAAGGTTTTGTGACGAAAGACGAATCTACTTATAAAGTAAAGTTAAAAAAATCTCCAAATAGCAAAAATACATCAGAAAATATTATTACTAGCAAAACATTGAGAAAAGATTTATAGTATCATCGAAAAAAAAAACATTGAATTTTTTTTAAGTTGAACTTTGACCTCGAATAACTTTTGAAGGAGTGTGACTATTGAAAACTTTGTAAGGACCTTTTTTGTAGAGCGTCCAATTTCCTACAAAAACATGCTTTGGTTAGTTAATTCAATGAGCCGTTGCAAAAATACGAAATTGTAAAACTGTAAAATTGTAAAATTGTCAATTGTAAACTGCTTATTTAAGTCTTGTCAACTTCTATGGTAACTAGACTTTTTTACATGCAGAGCTTCCATCTGCCACTTTGACTCACTGGCGTGTTGTAAAATACCATGAAAATTATCTGCTTTTGGAGACCTTCAAAAAAAGTGTTGTTCAGTCATAAATATAGTTTGTTTATACTAGGACAATTTACCCCACTTTACAACAAATTTCAAAAATAAAGACAATTTAATATTTTTGGTGCAAAATTAAGGGCGCCGTTGGCGTCATCTTGTGGTGTGGTACTTAGCTAACCATCGATCGAACTCTAAACCACAGACTAATTGCACTTGAGCTGTCAACCTCAAATCAATTCAAATTTCGGAATTTTTAAAACAGGTAAAATTAAGTCTTGTGCTAAAAAGTTGAATACATTATTCGTGCGTTAATCATTTTACAGCCTGCGGTTTTATCAAAATTCAAAATTGAAACGTTGCGCTGTAAACTGAAACATACTGCGCTAATAACGTAAATAACTATTAACATACTTCTCAAACAAAGTGCGCAACATTTTAGTTTGCATCGGGCCTTTGAAGTAATCACTTTGATAAATATTTATAAATTGTTGTTGGATAAACCTGATAGTTCGCTAAAATATCATAGCCCTAAAATTCAAAATGAACTCATTCAACTAATTACCGCACAAATAAATAAAACAATTTTTAAGGAGATCAATGATGCTTTGTCATATTTCGGGTCTAGGATGTTCAACGAGCTGCCTCGCCATATGAGGGTTGCACCCTCCATATCTGCTTTTTAAAAAGGCTCAAAGAATATCTCTGTTCATTGACACCCGCGGAGCACCAGTAACAAAGTCAAGAGTTTCTGATGTTTAAAATTGTTCATATTTTCCTCTAAGTGAATGGTAATTGTTAGAATTGAAAATAAAAAATCTGAAAAAAAAGTGATGATCTCTTTCGTCATTCACCCTCTAATACAGTTCTAGTATTAGATCTATCCCAGCCTGATGATGATCTTTGTTATATCAGTATAGGTCGAAAAGATCATAGCCTTATAATAAATCAACATTTAACGTGGATTAGACTTTTTATTCTCAATTCAAAAGTTTCTGTTTGTAGGCAAGTGATTTTTTGTTTTTCAACTTACATAATTTATTTTTGTTTTTTCTTTTTTGCAATTTTTGGGATAGGAAGAGTTTCTGTTTGTAGGCAAGTAATTTTTTTGATTTCAACTTATATAATGTATTTTGTTTGTTAGTTTTTGTTTTTCTTTTTTGCAATTTTTAAAATGGGCAACAGTTGGTGTAAACTCCCCCCTCACGCCCTGGCTAGCCATTGTGGGAGAGTAATTTACATGAAAATTTCTATTTTACTTTTGTTGTACTTTGTACATTTATATTGTTATTTGATTTGTAAATAAATAATTTTGAAATAAAATATGAATTGAATTTGTTTTTTTCGATAATTTTTGACAAAACACAGGATATTACAAAATTGGATCAACTAATATGTAAAAATTGTAAAGGATGAAAATAATCGACCTGTCCACATTCAAATTAAAAACACCCTTACGGGATTTCATATTGTAACTGATCAATCTGCAGCAGGCTTAGAAAAACTGGTTATTGAAGCGTTTGAAACCAAAGGGGTTAAAATTTCTAAGCTGCGTGGGCAAGGATATGACGAGGCAAGTGTGATAAGCGGCTGTTATAGAAGTTTACATGCCAAAATGTCTCAAATATAACCAAACGCCCCAAATATTCATTGTGCAGCGCATAATTTATATTTGATTTAAAACGATGCTGTTAAGGGTGTTGAATAAGCAACTCACTTTTTTTATATTGTTAGCTATATATAGTACATTCTTTAGTAATAGTATCAAACGTTGAGAATTACTTGAATGTTTGAGCCTGGTAGATTCGATTACTTTAAAGAAATTAGCACCAACTCGTTGGTCGTCAAGAATCGCCTCTTAATTTGTTTTCGGTATAACTACAAATACTTATTGCCGAAATAAGTTTAAAAAGTAAAAAATCAGATGAGAGGTCAGAAGCTAATGGAATTAGAAAAAAGATTGAAAACTTTGAATATATTATGTTAGTCGTTATCTTTGAAAAAAATGTACAAAATATTAATTTGTTTTCAAAATTATTACAATCCGAAAACTGTGATATGATTGAAGCTGAAAATTCCGAATAAAAACAACTGCTAAAAATCTTGCTGAAAGCTGGGGTACAGAAGAAAAGTAAGAGAGTAATTAAAAAGCATTATGATGAACTGAGAAGCGACACTAGATTTAAAAATCCTGATGTAAAATTTCGTATAATAACGTTTAATTCAGTAATTGATATTAACGCCTTGCAATTAAAAACACGATTGAATGGGGTTTTTGCTGTTGTAAATAAGTTTAAAGTGATTAGTTCTAAATTTCTAACCAGTGTAATAAATGGTGAATTATTAAAAAGTGCTATAGAGCTTGCCAGGGAGTATAAAAATGATCTAAATAATACGTTTCCTACACCAGTTTTATCATTTAGATCTGCACTACGTTATGGTGTTTCAAAATGCAACGGTCTGTTATAACTTATTGATTCGTTACTAATTTTTAAAAAAAGTGAAGTTTGCTAAAACTGCGCTATATTAATAAATTTTTATTAACCAACAATAAGAAATTGATGGTTTTTAACAGATGTTACGTTTATTTCATCGAGTTTGTTCTTCTCTACTAAATCAATAATTACTTGTTCTTTACATCGAGAATAAGACTTATACAACCTTTTAGAGTTATTATAAACAATAGATTAGATTATTTATAAATTAGATTTTATAAATATATATTGTAAACCATTTGTATAATGTCTGCAAACAGGTTTTAGGTCTATAATTTGATGAATTATGGTGCCATCTTCTGTCTGATATGCTTTAGACTTTTATGTAGATTATACCTACGGCGAGAAATTTTGATATATTTTTTAAATTGTTAAAATGATGCAAAAATATCTGTAGAAAAAATAATACATTTTTTAAGCCAAAAGATATAAATTTCGTCGTTTTCTGAAGAACACGTAAAAATGGCGGCATCAGTTTTTGATGGTTGGCGCACATTGAAGCGTATTTTTCCTCTCTCTACTGGCTGGAATTTGGTTGAAGTACTCACTTCTCGCACAGCCACAGAGTTCTCGGCGGCAATTTTCTGGCCTAACCTAAGTAATTCCGGCATGAAATCAATTTTATTTCGTATTTTTTACCGTTTTAAATAGTTGTTAAAATAGTTTTTTAGTGAAAGTGATGGTTAATTAGTACGTGTGTAGTGTTAAACATGAAAGTTTTTAATTGGTAAGATGCAATCAATTGTTTGGTTTTTAGGTTAGAATTTCAACTGATATTTCCCTAATTCTTTATAATTATTAATATTTTAATTTGTTCATAATAGAATGGGTCTTCTAATTATTTTTTTTTTTTTTAATTTTAGTTTGTTTTAGATGCTAAAGTGCGTTTCACCTTCCAACTATCGGCGCTCAAATAAATCGTTAGGACATGCAAAAATGATTGAGGTGAGTGAGTTAATGCCAAACAGGCTATATTCTATATTTTAAAAACGTGTAGTTAAGTTGGTGAACTAAATTTATTGTTCTTTTTCAGTCTTCTCACCGGGTGAACATTGGTAAGTGCATTTGTATAGTAGAATTCATTCATTTGTAGCCACAAAGTAAAGTTTTGAGATTCTAGCCGAATAGTTCATGCACTAAGTAATGTTAATTTTCACCAATTTTAACATTAAAACGTCAGTTAGATGAAAGAATATATTTCGTGGGCGTTCAAGCAAAAATCATTAAGTCCAATTTTCATATCTTGAGCTAATGAAAAATAAAGTTAAAAAGCTGCATTTTGATGGTATAGTGCAAACACGTAGCACTATGTGCATACAAGTGCAAATATTATGTTTTCGAGAAAATGCAGTCTAAAGTTTGCATCTGCATAATTCAATCTACGAAATTTTAATCAACTTTTTATGCTTGCGTAGCATTAAAACTCTCATTATTAGTTCAGATCAATCAAAGAAATTTATAATTATTTTATTTTTAAACCAATTTTTTTTTATGTTTCGGTGCTTAACACATTATGTGCATCCAATTATCAACTACCAAACAGGACGCCCACAAAATCTGGCATGTTAACTGAAAAATTCAATGCATTTTGCAAGAAAAAAATTGTATTTTTCTGATAATAAAGTTTAATTTTTTATGTGTTAATCGAAATACTGGAGGTCAGAAATAGAAGAATAATAATGCCATTTATTAAAGAAAAACAAAATTCTACACTAACTGAAAAAGAGTTTTCTGATTTTGAAAATTAAATTTATTGTAAAAACAATTACATAATAAGAATAATTATTCATCATCTTCTGTTGGAAATGGTACGGAACTTTGAGAAATACTATTGATTTATTGACTGTATGTGGCAGGTATTATGCCATCGTGCAGAAGTGATAAGAGGTCTGAATTATTCTTCGTTGAGACTGGTAACTTTTTTTTGTATATTTGTTGGTCAATCCGAATGAAACTCATTCCTGTGGTAGTCCTCTTAGCTTTCTTCTAACAGAGGTATCAATCACTAAAAAATCTTTGTCATTTAGCTCATTTTTATATTTTATTAGAAACGGATTTTCTTTTTCAAACCTGAACCATTTAATTTTTAGTCAATGAACTTTTTCTTTATTGGTGTAACTGTTGTGTTGGGTGTCATAGTATCCACAAGTTTTTGGAGATCATAAAAATCATTGAAAGTCAAGTAATTGGCATAATAAGGTTTAGGTTTTATTGTTGCAGCTGAGATTAAAATATACCATTCCCTTGTGGTGTAAATTTTATGTTTGCGCGCTCTTTTAATGGTTGCATGCATTGAGTCGGTCCAATGTTCTAAGTATGAGAAGTCTGACGCAGGGCCGGCCTAACGGTATGTGCCGCCCGCGTGCAAGATGAAATTCGCCGCCCTTTCCCATCAGAACATCGATGTTATATCCCGCTCAATAATAATAATAATAATTGCGTTGGTTTGAAATTCTGATTTTAATTTATTGATAGCTGTTAATATGTTAAAAAAAATAAATATATAAAAATCAGTAAAATAACTTTTTATAAACTTTATTACTATGTATAAAAAAAATGTAAACATTCAAATCAAACCAAAAAATTATAAAATACTTAGTTATAACAAAAAAAAAATCTACCTACATATATTTATGTTAAACTTTTGTTTATTATCACTTTGAACTTAGATGTAAATAATATAAACTATACTGCTAAACTACTGAGGTTGTAGATATATTTTAATTGTTGAAAGCTACTTTTCTAGCTTTTTTAATTGCAAATTCTTTTATTAAATCTGTCATATCTAATGAATTGCAGATGTCTTTCTCAATACTTATCACAGCCAAATTCGTAAGCCTATTTTGGTTCATAGAAGATCTCAGATAATTTTTAATAATTTTTAACTTTGAGAAAGATCTCTCACCATGAGCAACAGTGACAGGCATCGTTAAAAAAATTCGTAATGTTACAGATAAGTTGGGAAAAGTATTAATTAAATCATTAGTGATTAGATATTCTAAAACCTCCTCCGCTGAAATGACATTGGATTTATTACTAATGTAAGTATTCAACATTTCAATTTCATTACACAAATCAATTGCATCAACATCCATTTCTTTAGTAGATAAATCTGTTAATTTAATTTGTAAATCCATACAACATTTCATTAATTTCTCTTTATCTGAAGATACAGAACATAAATTATTTAAAAACCTAAAAGTATTGTTACACTCGTTTAACTGTTCAAATCTATCATTTAATTTTGATACTACTACATCTACAATATAGAAATAAAAATTTACTTTAAAATTTAGCTCCGGAGACTCGACTGGTTCATCTCTACATTCATAGTCAAAAAAAACTTTTTTTTTCCTAGGTCTGACCAAGCTTATAGCTGGAAAAACAGTTTCACTATCAGATCGTAATTCATGGAAAAAGTTTTTAATTTCTGTCAACATTTTTACAACTTCGGGTAAAATAATGTCAGATTTCTGCATGATTTTGCTTACAATATTTATTTTTGATAAAATATTGTACCAAATTATCAAAGAACACACAAATTTATAAGATTTAATTTTAATAATTAATGACTTTGCCACGTTTTTTGTGTCATTGTCTCTTGATGCATCATTGTAAAGAAAAAAAAGAGCATCATAAATTTTTTCTAAATTGAATCTAAGAGTTTTAATTGCATCGATTCTACTTTCCCAACGTGTATCTGATAACGGTTTAAGAGTTGTGGTAGGAACTTCTTTCATAAAAATATGCCAAGGATAGGTAAAAGCCGAAAAAAAAACATATATTTCTTGAATAATGCCAAAAAAGTTTGTTACTTCATGTGAACTTTTTGCAGCATCATTTATAACTAAATTAAGACTATGAGCTGCACATGGAACAAAGAAAGCTCTAGCATTTATGTGAAGAATTTTTTTTTGCAGTCCATTATGTTTGCCTTTCATGTTGGCACCCTTGTCATACCCCTGCCCTCTCATATCTTTAATATTTATATTTAATTCTCCCAAATAATTCAATAAAAAAGCTGTTAATCCTTCACCAGTTGTATTTTTAACTGGGCAAAACCCTAAAAAATGCTCTCGAATTTCTAAATTGTTTGAAATGCTATTAATAAAAACAAACCTAATAACAACAGTTATTTGTTCTTCGTGGCTTACATCCGGCGTACAATCTAATATAATCGAATAGTATTTACACAATTTTAATGTTGCAATTATACTTTGTTTTACTTTTTCACCTATCAGACAAATAATTTCATTTTGAATATTATGACCTAAATAATGACTGCTTTTTTTTTGAATTTTACTAAGATGTTCTGCCATTACATTATCAAATTTTGCAATTGATTCCATTAGCTTTAAAAAGTTATCATTACCTTTTTCGAAAAGTTTCTCATTGCTCCTTCTAAAAGCTAGATTTTGTCCGGCTAAATATTGAATTGCACAAAAAATTCTCTCAATAACCGATGTCCATCTTTTTTTCTCCAGCTGAATCAAATTTTGATTGACTGAGTCAACAGTTCTACCTTTTTCAAGCGATTTTTTTATTTCAACCCATTTTTTAACATTTTCAAAATGCCCTTTACTTTTTTCGTGCCTGTCTAAATTTTGAGACAAGTGCCGCCAGTCAGTGTAACCTTTATCATCATTAAAAATATTATCATATTCTTTAAATAACTTACAACAAAAACAGAACACAGAATTATTTGAGTACACTAACCATGTCCTAGGAACTTTTTCATTGTTACTTAATTTTTTGTCATAGTAAGTGGTTGAAAAACATCTATTTGAATCATCTAATGGAAATGTAATGTTTGCCAATTGATGTGGTCCTATTTCAAGAATAGAGATTTTTATCTTGTCTGTTACAACTTGCGGCCAATGAGCTGGGTCCTTCAATAATTCTAGCCCAGCATTTTCAGCGGAAACTTCCTTTGGGGTTGGTGATGGTGCCGTTGGTGGATCTGATGTGTCAGTGTCCTGGGTCTCCTGGACATTCGTCTCGGAGTCGGATGTATCGTTTCCCTGGTGCTGCATTATTTGAAAATTTTCTAAAAGCGGGACGTTGTCCAAATCAATCTGTTCCTTCACGTCCTGTAGCTCCACTTGCCGGCTTGTTGACGGTTGTGCGGTGGTAGCCGTCGATGTCGCGGGTACAATACACTTTTTTAAAGAGCCAGCAAGTGACTTTTTAATTTCGTCTTTTTCGGCCTTTCTTTTTCGATACTGAAAGCCGGAAAGTCTTTTTCTACCATCAGCCATCTGAATTAATGTACAATAAAAATAAATTTAGAAAATATTGAAATAGAAAAAATATAAAATAAGAGCTTAAACGTTTAAAATAATCAAAAATACTTACGTTTCTAATCTTCAAACTCAAGCAAAAAGCACTTGATTCGTTAACTGTTATTTCAGTTTTAGTTCACTTTTATTAACTCTTATATAATCACGAACTAAAATAAATTAACACTTGACACACCCGTTTGTAAGAAATAATATGTGAAATATGTCTTTATTAAGTTAAAAACGTTTTCAATTGCAACGTAAGGTGTGTTTATTTAATAGTCGAAAGTCTCTTATATCAGTCTACGTCTTGTTGGTATTTGTGCTAGATATCATCTGACTCCCTTTCCTATTTCTTAAAATATAATGGTCCAGACGTCCAGACCTACTGTACACTGTACCACTTAACACACTATTAACAAAGAATTTTTTGTTTATAAACTTATTCTATAACCCCGCCACGCTGGCCCTTAATAAATTGACATTTTTATGAGAGCGTAGCAGACTGAACGTAAGACATAAACAACAAATCGTCTCACATTCATGAACAAAAGTTACAAAATCTACATTTATCTTATTAAGTGCCTTAATTTATGGTGACAACAGACAGAGCAGTCTCGCACCATCGAGTGTCGAATTTCACTCTGTTGCTTTTCTTTCCTTATAAAGTTTCAATATTGTCGTCCCAGAATATTTTCTATATTTACCAACAGCATGTATAAACGACATTGTAGTAATTTTAAAATATAATTCTATATTTTCTATTTTTTAATTCTATATTAAAAAATGACTAAAAAGTAAAAACTTTTTTTAAAATTATACCTAACTATGTGTCCCTTTTTCAACCACTTACGACTAACGCCACTTGAGTATCAAGTTGACATAAAGCAAATTTACTGCAGGGCCTTCAATAGCAAATTTTAAATAAACAGACGACAAATAATTTTTGAAACATGAGAATATATTTTCAACAAAAGATCCAACAAACAACAAAACATAACAAAATAAATATTTTTGTCCCAAAAATATCTGATTTTACAAAATCTACATAACTACATAAAATGTACGATTTAGCCGCCGTCATAGCAAAAAGTAATATTGCCGCCCCTCATAGAATGCCGCCCGGGTGCGATGCACCCCCGGCACGGGACGGCCCTGGTCTGACGTCATAAATTTTAATGAATAATTTGTAAATGTCTTATGTTGTTCGCTGCAAACAGCATAGCAGCCACGACATCCTTGTTCGTATTTTGCCCTGCACATGTATTACAAAAAGTAGAAACATGTGTTGTGCTTTCTGGTAATCCATTGAGATATTTTAAAAGACATGTTTCAGCTTCTGTACTGCTTTCTTTTCTATGGATCTCTTTCCATACTAGCAATGCTCTTGCTGAGTTGAGGCATCAAAAATGGTAAAATTGTAGACGTTAAGCTTCAACTTGTAACAAATTTTTTCGACAATCTCCACATCATTTAAAGTAAGTGTTAGAAGCTCGTTGCATCGACATAAACCGAATATACCACAAACTGTGATGACTTTAGCCAATAGCCACTGATCGTCAGGAGCTTCAAGTAAAAACTTCTCAACTTGTTCCTTTGTTAGATCTTTATCTTACTTTGGTACATAATGCTTGTTACGTTTCTTCAAAAACGCAATCACTTTATGATATCTAAAAATAATGACCTGAGCTGTTTTGTTACAACAAACAAACCTGTCAACTGAAAGGTTCTTCTTCACTTCCAAACAACTTTTTATCATTGACCACTTTGTCCATAAGGTGTTCGGGCTAAAATTTATAGCCAACTGGTTATGATACGATAGGACCACAGTCTTTGAATTCAGAATACTCCCGCTCATACCTTGCTGACGATTTGTCTGGCAACAAACTTGCAGACACACGTGCAGCTTCATCTATTATCGCTTGCGGTACATTCATGATCCGTTTGTGAACAGTACTACTCACACACACGGGCAAATTGAAAAAAGTAAACAAACAAAAAACGATATACGTTACCAAAGTGATACATTAAAGCATACTCGATTTCGTGAGGAACAAACAACATTCAACGTAAACACGCCAGGTAACAGGTTTTTACTGGCTCAAGAAGGTGATTGACTCGTCAATCATCACTCTTCTATCGCCAGTAAAAACCCTTATACCTGGCTAGTAACGTTAAGGCCAGATTTCGGTTGGCATAGTGTTCAGATCGAACGGGAAAAGAGGAGAATACGAGAGAACTGCTTGTTTCCCTCTCCACGCAAGAGCCCGAGATCGGCCCGACGCGCGCTTTGGACACTCAGTCAGATCTAGTTAATAGTTAATCACAGTAGTACAGTACCTGCGACTAAACAAGTCAAAGGAAGGGAGTCAATATTGATTTTTGCATGTACCCACCCTATAAATAATAAAAACTGAAACAGAAGTGTAGGTGTTGGAAAGAAAATGAAAACTATTTTAGTAATATTATGTATGCTCAGGCAAAGGTTTTTAGAAACAATATTAGCTCTGTGTCTGTACCTACTCCACAATAATTATCACTTTTTTGATAATTAAGTATTTTTTACAAAATAAAAAGTTATGTAAATACTATGAAATTAATAATATTATATCAAAAACTTGTTTGTAAATCAGACAATTTATTTTTTAATTTACCACAATTTTTTTACAGACAAACTGGAGGGGTTCAATAACACAATTACCAATTTCAGTATATGAATAATTTTTATTATCGTATGTCTTTATTTCTATTATAGCGACTGTCGATTAACTCGGGAAGTAAATGATCAAAATAAAATTTTTTTAACTTTGGTAACATTTTATCGTTCCAAAATTCTGGATTTCGTTCGATCTTTTGAATGACGAAGTCGTTTGGTATCCACACACAAAAAAGACAAAAATCCCTATTTGTGACTTCTAATTGCCCTTGTATCTGATAATAATAATTAGAATTTGTTTTCAGTACAAGCTGATTATTGTATACCGCGCACCCTGTAACTTTTCTATTTTGAGCAGCCTCTAAAACCGTTCTGAACTCTTTGGCAGAAAATGGACATTTGATTTCTATTATACCATTATCATCCACAAGTCCATCTGGAGAAGCTCCTAAAAATGGCTCTGACGAATGTACAAAAAATCCACATTCCGAAATTAAATGTTGTGGTAAAGCATTTCGAATTTTTGCCAGTGCAAGAGGTTCGTTATCTTTACCCCAGCTAGTTGAAAAAGTGCAAATCTTCTTATACAATATATTAATCACTGTTTTCGTGCGCGGTGTTCTATCTCTCATCTTGCAAATTTGACCAAAATTAGAGGCTGTCAGTCGTTTAAGTCGTTCACTTCTCCAAATCATATTTGCAGACTGACCGCGAGTTTCTGTTTCTAAATCCGCGATTTCTTTCAGACTCTTCTCTAATTTTTTCAGAAACTCTTGTTCTTTTAATTTATATATTTCAGGACTCATATCAGGAACATCTATGTCTAACTCCATCCTTCCATAATGTTGATCTGCTGTGGTTGTTTTACGTATCGTTTTATAGTTCTTCTTTGTTTCTAATATCAGTTTTCTCTTGCATCTTAATTCTTTTCTTCGTTTGATTTGTGACATATAATTTTTCAAATACTTTCCCGTTGGACTGTGTTGAATCACCTGTTTGGTCACTTTCTTGTAAAATTTAGACCTGTCCTTAAACGATGCTGCAGCTGCCTTACATCTTGCTTCATAGGAGTCTCTCATCACAAAATTACATCGCTTTCCACCTATAAACTTAGCTACAATAGAATTATATCGCTCTGCTAAATTGTTGTTGACATTATGAAGTAAGCTGTCTACATGCTCCAGAACAAGTCTCACGGCGTTTCTTAATCCAGCCCACAAACCGCATAATTTTAAATCTTCCACGTAGTTTATATCATTTTTGCTTCTGGTACATTTAAATTGCCTGCTGGAACAAGCCTCATGTGAACCAAAAACATGATTAAGTAGATTTCGTAGATCCAAAATCATTTCTTTTTTTATTTCATTGGGTTTGCTTGAATTAGAGAATTGCTTTGATCTTTTTTTTATTATGCAATAGAGGGAAATTCGCAATCTTTCTAAATTTTTTTCCACAGTTTTTCTCATTATTATTGGCACAACTCCTATGTCATTAATTCGAGTTTTGCTCAGTTCTTTAGTCCTATTATTAAAGTTTCTACAGATGTGATTGGTGCAATCAATTTTGGTAATTAGCAAATCTAGCCCGTAAGGTCTGATAGTATTGAGTCTCTCAAAAACGCTACTATCTCCGTCACCTACAAAGACACTCGAACATTATTGGGCACATTTGTTTAGATTAGCCGAACAACATACCAATCATGTATGCATACTTTACTCCATGCATCAAAAGACTCTGTTTGAATCCTTCGGCAATTATGTCAGCTTCCATAGTGTTTGCAGTTCCTGACCAGTTTTTATAGCAAATATGATCCGGAATTTCTTTTTTCATATTTTCATATTTTGTGCACAGAAGACAAAATGTATTTCTTACGCCCAGAAAAAGCATTTTTTGGGAATGAAATCCCACTATACATGCCTAAAATTGCAACATACAGACAGACAATAATGTTTCCAGCTAGTAAATCAGTTTTCACACTTACAACACCTGATAAAGAACTGTAATTGCATTTATATGAACGCTTAGCCCAGGAACCATCCACAACTACAGTTAGCAAAGGAATACCATGTTTGTCAACGCTGTCTCTTTCTATAGCAAGTTCTTTTTCAATTTTTACGGCATCTTTCATTTCTTCTAATGCAACATCTCTTATTTTATTATGTATGTCTTTTTGCACTGAAAAATATGTTGAAGAAGACATAATAGGCATATTGAGCAGTGCGCATCTCTCCTCCATTTGTGTAAAACTTTGGCCAGTGCAAATATTTCCAAACACCTGAAGAAAGATCTATCAGTTATTGAAAATATTTTTTTTTTGAAATATGGTTGATACCATTGCTTCATTTACAGGCATAACTTCTTCGTTATCTTTTTTATCAGATTCTATGGTTTCTTTTTTGTTGCACATAGAACATTTAAATATCAAAGAAGTACTAAACCCTTTGCGAATTTCTTTGATAAAAATCATGTTTTTTGATGAGCAGCCATATTTTTCATGATTACCAAAAGTTTGAAGCTGCTCTATCAGATATTTTACGGCAAAGATACGTCTGCCTTCTAGATC
Source organism: Lagria hirta (assembly GCA_947359425.1). Taxonomy (NCBI): domain Eukaryota; kingdom Metazoa; phylum Arthropoda; class Insecta; order Coleoptera; family Tenebrionidae; genus Lagria; species Lagria hirta. Next base: position 26,057,916 of record OX375799.1, read on the forward strand.
TGTTTTCTTCTTTTCCAACAGATCACCATCTTCGTGATCTGGGCAAATTTCGTAATCACTTTCTTTCTCACTAAAATATTAATTTCTATAAAAAAATTCCTAAATATTAGTAACATTAATTTACGTTTCGGTATTCACAAAAAAATCAACAGATTCTAAATTTGATTGGAACACGTTATTGTCATTGTTTCTGATGGTGTCGTTTGCATCGGTCGAACAGCTGAAAGTGTTATTAGGTATTTTTTTTAAATACTCATTGAGAGTAAGCGCTATTGAAACAGCCTATTTTATTTTATTTTAAAAAGTATCTAGTAGTTGAATCACTTTTCTCTTTAAAATGCTTTTAGAGAATAATTGCGAAAAACAAATATTAAATATTAATACGTTTTTAAGAAATATAATAACCAATGATTCGAATTCTTTTCATGCTATATATTAAAAATCAAGTGACATCAGACCCAACAATGTTTCTCAACACTAAAATGTTTTTGAGAAATTTAAAGACCGAGAATCGTTTAACAGTTTGTTGTTTTTATGCTATCATTTGAAATTTTTATTAGGAGCCGCAACTGTTGTATCAAAACAAAACATACACTCGCGTTTCTTCTTGTTTCTAACTATACATACCCTGGTAAACTATGGATTGCATTTAAACTTTTCAAAACCCTTTCCTGAGCACATTTGTTTTTTATTTCGGTGTTCTCTGAACAAGTTTCTCTAAAAATTAATAGGATATAGGCTATGTACGAAGTGATCCACAATTATTTTCATAAGAGGAGACCATTGAAATCAAAATGAATGTCTTAGCTTTATTTGGGGCCTTGGACCTGACCTTGGGGCTTCGGTCAGCTGTATACTCCACTTCGAAAGTATTCTTCAATCATAGACGTCTCTTGTTCAGTTGTAAAAACCAATATTTTGTATCTTTAATAATTATTATTATTAATCAAAACAAATGTCAAACTGACAGCGCTGAATGAAGCCAAGACATTCATTTTGATTTCCATGGCCTCCCCTTAGGTTGTGGATCACCTAGTATAATGTATATAAATTATTACTGCTATTTTTGCTCTGGTTTTTAACAAATATCAATAGGTTTTTTTAGAGCAAATATCTATTTATATTATATAAAAAATATCTACGATTTACTTACCTTCTTCGAACTCGTTTCATGCGTTTTCTCATACTAAGGCGTTTGTCTCCAAGACGAAGGTGATATTTAAAATTACCCATTCTATATGCTAACACTAATATCTAATTAATTATATTGTCTAAAAAAGGCACTTCAAATTAAGAGTGACAAGCAGCACAATAACTAAAATGATCACAAAGTTCTGTATTATCCAATAATTATTCACAATCGAGTGTAAAAAAGAGAAACACCGGGTATCGGATGTTTTACAATCGGCACTCGACATAGCTGAAAAGCACGTGTACCCTAAGGTGGTGGGTGTGTATTCCCCTCTTGAGGCTCAACGCCAACATTTCCAATTTTCTCAGAACAGCCCGTGTTCATAACCGCATTAATCAACGACAGTTTTTTTCTAATCAATGAAATTTTTTTTTTCTTATTTTCAAAACAGATCTTTAGAGCTGCACACAAATGTTTTGCTTCCTTTGTTAGCAGCACCTAAGTTAAAACTTGTTGAAAATGTCTAATTTCAGCAAAGTTTCCAATTTTTTTTCAAACTGTTTTGAGAAATAATATGCAAAACGAGCATGTACAGCTCTATAATAATTGTTCTTTTATGACTAGAAAAAATATCTTGTTGATATCTCTTAAAATAAGAGAAAAATTTGTCTATGAATAATAATTGTTTTCGGCCTGCATTTGCCAGCCGAAATCTCGCCTTAAATACTATTATTATCTCCCGCGAAAACAACTGATAAAATTGCTTCCAAAACAAACGTCGCTGCTCTAAAACTAAGATCATTTTGTGCAATAGCCTTTTTTTAAATTTCCATTGCGTGTATCTCTCTTGTTTTATGATTGCTGTAGGCTTGTTCTAAGGTTCTTTATCACTAGCAGTATTGTACCGATTACATCTGAAACACTGATCTTATTTTGGAATAAAAAAAATCTAAAGCTGGCTCGTATTATTGGTGAAATATCGTTTGGTAAACAAACCGAGACACTGGTGTAATGTTTCTGTGTACGCAGAACACTTCTTTTTAAAGTCTATACAAAACAGATATATTCAAATCACAGTAGTGTGATTCGACTTGCGGAAAATTATCTATGGGTTCTGTAACAAAACAAGCGTTATACAGGGTGTTCAATATTAAAAGGTATTATGGGAGGCTGTGCTTTTTTAGCATCAGGTCTTAGATCGATTCGTACTTGAATTAGGTAAAATAACTACTCAGCCTGCATTTTTGTTGAAGACACAGATTAATCGAATATTTTCCTTCTTCATTTTCTCGCTTTAGTACATTTTAATTTACATTGCTTTTAGTACATATCGAAAATAACATTGATTAATTACTTATTGGTGCTGGTAAACTAACGGTATTTCACGTCTTTATTTACAACTGTCAATCGATACTGACATTGTCATTTGAGCCCAGAGGCGTGTGCATAAATGTTGGACGGATGCAATTGTAAAAAATTGGCATTAAGACTTTTGAAAAACACTGTTCTATAAGTTTGACGGTGGGCAAATCCGTTTGAAAGTGTAAAAATTTATTTGCTTAAAAATTATGTATTTTCACAAAAAGAATCAAGATAAAAGCAACGCAATATTGTTTTCGGTGGTATTTTAGAAAACATTTTGTGCACAATGTATCTGATATTTTCTGACACGTATGTTCTTGAAGTCCCAGGAAAACTTGTAGGTCGTTCTTTCAAAATCTGTTGACCATGTTCAATTTTCAGATATTGTATCGCAATTGCTCGTCGAAAATTCTTTATTGACATGGATTTTCTACTGTGAATCTTATTATATAGTATGAATCCATTTACAACCTCCGTATCAATTATACGTGTAACCAAGTACCAGTACCATTTATTTCCTCGCTCTGAAATGCAGTGTTTTTCTAGAACCCAATAATGTTGATCGACACCACCCATATATTGGTTATAATTATTTATCATCTTTGGTTGAGGCTATGTAACTTTTTCTTTTTTTTCATTACTCCACCAAGAAGCTGATGCAATGGCCCATTGTTACACATTTGTTGTTGTTCCATTTTACAATCAAATCATTTTTTTCGTCAAATGCTTTATTAGATTTTAATGGGCATTTTAAGGTTCTATTTTATCTTATAGTTCCTCTAGCTCGAAATTCCAAACTTCTAGGTTGGCAAAACATAGCATGACTGCTAACAGAGTCAAAATAAATATAATAGCTTTTAGGGTCTTTTACGATTGATTACAAATTACTAACCAGTCTAGTTCCAAGTGGTTCAATTGACTCTGAACTTGAATCTGTTCCACAATACAAAGAAAAATTGTAGCAATATCCTGTCTTTCTACACATAGATATAATTTATAACCAAACCTAATCGGTTCATAAATTGTTTTTGCTTCCTGTATTTACAAGCCGTGAAGTTAAATTTGGCAACATTGCATGTTCAGCTTCAAGTGGGTCTATGCGAAACGTTACCGGCTGGGATACACATTTGCCACAAACTAATTGTGTTTTCGATCATTTTTTTCAGATGTAATAAAAAAGGAGAATTTAGGAGGGTTAAGTACGAACAAATAAATCATAAATATTGAAAAAAGCATTTTAATGAAACAGTCTAATTTAACCCGTTATGGCCCGAATTAATGTTTTTTTCTTAAATTTAAAATAATGCATTTTCTTGGATTCTAATATTGTTTGTATAAATAGTTATTTCTTAAAAAATGTTTCCTTGGTAGAAATCGAAATTTACAAGATACCCCTGAGTAGTATTTAGACACCACGACTTGTATCCAAATCTAATAGGTTTCTCCTTGATAAATTGCTTGCAGCTGTGTCTCCCGTAATATTTTATCATGGATTCATCAAAGGCAAGGCACGCTTTTGGTTCAAAATTTTGAAGACATTTTTGTTTTAATTTATCCATAAATGGTCTAACTTTATAAAATTTATCATTTACGTCAATATTTAAATTATTAGCGCAATGAATATATCGCACAATTTGTTTAAATCTTTCTCTTCTCATAGCTTCATACACAAGATTTATATCAGAAGATGACTTCCAATAGAAACATTTGCCTGGTAGCTGATTGTATCCCGATAGAAACAATATCCCTATAAAACATTGAATTTCGGATTTAGTTATTTTGACATTAGGCTGATTTTTTTGTAACGAATAGTTAGTAGGTTCTTGAAAAAGAAGGTCTATAATGTCGTTGTCAATAAACTTTTCAAAACAATCAACAGTGCTAGGTTTGTAATTTAGAAGCAAAGAAACAGAAAATGATTTAGCTTGAGACTCACAAAGATCACCATTTGTCCAAGATAGGTCATTTGAATCAATTTTTTTTACTTGAGTAGCTTCAACATTGTCTTCGTCATCATAATCAATCTCTTCATGATCTGAATAATTGCCATTATCTGTGTGATCTGCCAGTCTAACCTCTGCAGCAGCACGAAGCTGTGCTCCATTCAAATGATCAACTGTACCTCCTTCGTCTTCATCAGCAGAGTCTTGGTCGGTAAGAACGTTAGACTCTGGCGGTTCAATAAAAGTTTCTCTAACATCTTCAGAAAATGCCAATTCAAGAGCTTCTTGAAGGGTTAACCTTCCTCTAAAAGAAATATAAAGATGATATGCAAACTAGAAAAATAAAGGTATCCAAAAGCTTAGCGTTACATAAAAGTAACGCTTCAAAACTTGCAACAAAGTAATATAAAAAAATCGTTTTATAGACAAATTGACATATCGAACAGTTAATTCAAATATTTCTACATCAACTTTAAAAATTAATTAATTGTTACATCAATCTGTTTCTACGTAAAAACACTTACACAAATCGGATGTCGTGGAAATTGTCTGCAGCCATGTTGTCTCGTATAAAATTGTTTCGCAAATACAAATAACAGAAAAACTGCTGCTGACAGCATATTTTACGGCGTCTATGTTATTTTCTGAAATCAAAATTAGCGTCATCTAACTAATTACAGCTTTATTTATTATCAAAAAAAATTAATGAAAAGAACACTGTTGGCGTTACATATATGTAACGCAAAGCTTTAACAGGTTAACGTATGCAGTTTTCTTTTACAATTACTTTTGTCTTGATGACGAACATTATTTTTATTTTTGGTATAATTATTTAATATTATATTACTAATAATTAATGTCACGAAAATGTAAATTTTTTTGTGTGGTGTCCCACAAGCACACACACTATGAAAATCAATTAAAAAAGCATCAGACTTTAAACTTTTAATTGTTAGTGCGGCCAACACATGCTGATAATTTTTTTTTCTGCAAGAATTGATTTTCAATTGCAGTGTTATTTGTTATACATGTAAATATTGCACACAAAGAAAATATATATACTATATAGCCTACCATATCTGTTGCTGTACAAAGACCACCCCTCTGCAAATAATCACAATAATCGTCATCAAACAAAGCAGCTTTAGTTTTTACAGCCAAATTTTTACAGTCGGCACACTTAATTCGTTTTTGAATTGAATGAGCAACATAACCACATATGTACGACTGCACAGAAGTTCAATATTGTATTTACTCAAAAAATCGGTTTCTAAAACAAATAATAAGTCTGTTATGTCTTTAGCAAAATCTTGGGTTAATAATTCGCTTGATGCAGACAACACGGACTTAAGATAATTCAAGTTATGTTCTTCGTTGTAGAATTTAAATAAATTTTGTAATCGAATTTTTTTTTCTGATTCTGAAATTTGGCAGTAAGACCCATTGTAATTACATCCAGAAAGATTTTGATACCTCCCGAACCGTTTTTCCAAATTATCAGTTTAAAATTTTCCTGCAAGTAATTGATTTTAAAACTTCCGAAAGCATATTTTGCAATTTCTATAAGAACCATAGTGCTTTGTTTTAAGGCGTTAAATGTATCTTTTGTCAGACACACATCAAGCCACATTACAAACTTATTCAATAATATGATTTATTCAAACAAGTAAAAAACTTAAAGTCTTCCCATAATTTTATTTTTATTTTTCAATAAATGAATAATTGAAAAACTAGTGTTAGTTAAAGCTTCGGTGTTAACACACCACTCAAACCTGATGATGGCTCTTGTCAAAAGATAAGTTATAAGCCGAAACATATGTAGTTTTTCAATTATTCATTTATTGAAAAATAAAAATAAAATTATGGGAAGACTTTAAGTTTTTTACTTGTTTGAATAAATTTTTAAACAATCCCATTTTGAGTTATAAGATGGAACAATTTTATAAATTCAATAATATGAGTTTATCATCATCTGTTGAATAAATTGGTGAGCAATAATGTTGTCTTTTGGCTTTTCCTTTATATAAATTTTTGACGTTTACTATGTTCCACCAATTTCGAATGATGATTAAAAAATCGAATGTACTTTTATATGTTGTTGAAGCATTTAGTGCAGCTATTAAATGAATCATGGAAAATATTTTCAGCCAAGCATACATTTTGTCTGTCCAAATTATTCGGATACATAGTTTTATCGTTTAATTTATAAGCTCTTTTTGTAACTTGTTTTAATTCCTGTTGATAAAATTTTCTTAGGTCTTCAAAAGAAGCTTTACACTTAACCCGGGCGACAGTGTGGTGTTTTCTTTACAGAGGACCTGTGTTGTGGGGTATTACATACCCCAAAATTATGTTTAAAAAAAATTTGTTTTTAACAATTTTTTTTGAATATCTTATATTAATTTCATTGCTGAATTCATAATAAACAAAAAAAACATGTTTTTACTTTATAACAATTTATTATCAAAATCTGCTAAAAAATCACAAAAAGTTGTATTTTTAGCAAAAAATTAAATAATCTTATTTTGTAGCAATTTTATAAAAAGTGTATTCAAAGTTAAAAAAAGAACGTATAACTTTCTCTAATAACAAGGACGGCACTTTAAAATGGCCAAAACTGCAACTGATTTCATTCACTAGCGGCTGAGTGACAGCTGTCACAATATACAACAGAATGTTCTAAGCAAACAGCTTTTTTACACTTTACACACCTGTGTAAAATGTTTTTCTGTCCGTCTTTCTTGAGGAAAATTCACATCTTTTGGACACTTTTTGGCGTTTACTTGTTGATCTATTACCATCCAGTTCATTTTTTTCTCTGTGTGCTTGTAATTCCCGTGGAAGTCTGCTATTGGAGGCCCTGATTTCTTTATGTTCACTCAACAGCCGGATTGTTAATGTTTTTAAAAACTGTCTTCTTTTCATCTGAAAGTTACCAGTATTTAGCTGAAATATTACTCTTGCGTTTATAACAACACAATTGAGAATTGCATAAAAAAGTGTAAGTGTCCATCTTTTACTGTTGCGGGATACATCGTAGGAAGCCGATAGTTCATCAACCACGTCTACGCCACTTTTTGTCCTATTATAAAAAGTAATTATGTCCGGTTTTTTCTTATCGGCAGTAGTTTCGTCAATATCTGGAGCATGATGCAAGGTAGACATAAGCAGAACAACCTTATTTTTTCTGGGTACATAAGATACCAAAGTGATATCTTTTTGAAAACCAAGTTTAGACGAATATTAGCGCTATATTAGCACAGTTGACGGACAATTCCTAATGTATAGTGACAAAAAAATAAAAAAATGCTTAAATATGAATACATTTTGTGGTTTCAAAGGTCTAAAAAAGAAAATAGAAAAAAAGTTGTTGCAAATGTTGGTGTCAGTTGTTTGGATTGGGTTGGAAGGTCGGTTGACCGGGGTACCTGAGGATGAGAGGGGTGTTCTCGATTAGATCGATATACTCCTCTGGAAGGAATTCGAAAGCTGTGGAGCGAATTGCAGTGGGGACATGTTTGCGCTTTCTTTTGGGATGGGGGGTTACTGAATAATTTCTTTCAGGGTGCTTGTGGGTAGTTTGAAGAGTTTGTTTAGCTAAAGGATTGTTGTTATTGTTTAGTGTTCTAAGGGTATATTTTTGGGTTAATTGTGTTATTCGGTCGGTAATTGGGGTGATTTTTGTTGGTGTTTGAAGGTGGTGTGTTATTCTGAGAATTCTACGTTCACATGCCGTTAGTCGTGTTAATTCTTTGTTAGTTAGAGTGGTATAAATACACGCTCTGTAGTCTACAATGGGTCTAATGAAAGTTTTATAGGTGTGGAGAAGAGTTTTGGGATGGCAGTTCTGAAAGTATCCAGCAACACATTTGAGGAGGTTTGTCCTGTTCCTCACTTTTTTAAGAGTGAGTTCCAGGTCAGAGGATAGGGAGCCATGTTTGTTGAAGGTTATGCCGAGATAGGTGACTGTCTCGGCATTTGGAATGATTGTGTTGTTAATTTGAAGGTTTATGTTAGCTTTTTTGAGGGATACGGCATTTGGATGGGTTATTTTGAGGAATTGGGCTTTGTTGGGGTGGATACTGATCCTCCATTTGTTGCTCCAGGCGGTGATGGCATCCAGGCGCTGCTGCATGGCTTCTTGGGCTTTTCCGGGTTTCTTGTGGCTAGTCTAAATGGCGGTGTCGTCTGCGAAGAGCCTGGTTTTGGTCCTGATGGAATCTGAAATAGGTAAATCACGGCAGTATACAAAATACAAGATTGGTGAGAGTGCCGATCCCTGAGGCACTCCCGCTTGTGGGGAAAAAGGTTGAGAAAGGGAATTTTTGACTTTCACCTGATGGTGTCGGTCTTTGGGGAAGCTGTGGATAAGGAAAATGAAGGATGAGTGGATTTGGAGATTGACAAGTTTTTGGATGAGACCATTGTGCCAGACTTTGTCGAATGCCCTCTCGATGTCTCAAAAGACCGCGATTGTGCACTCTCCAAAGTTGGTGTGTTTTGTTGTGTGTGTGTGCAGCTCTATAATTGGGTTGATTGTGGAGTGTTGGGGGCGAAAACCAAATTGTTGTTGGGGTAGCAAATTATTGGTTTCCAGGAAATTTTTTAACCGGGAAGTAATAATTTTCTCAAATACTTTCGATATCGTGTTGATTAGCGTTATTGGCCTATATGAGTTTGGGTTGTGAGAATCCTTCCCAGGTTTAAGAATCATTATGGTTAATGCTTCTTTCCAGGGTCGGGGGAAATAGGAAGCTCTAAAACAATTATTAAAAATTTTTGTTAGAGCCTTGATTGTGACCGATGGGAGATTTTTGATTAGGATAGGTTTGATTGTGTGCGGTTTGAGAGAGGATATTGTGGATTCGGTGTCAATGGATGTGATTGGGGTCAACAGTGGGTCGTGAATGGGATATGGTGTGTTGAGGTTTTGGTGAAGAGTGTGAATATAGTCAATAATATTATTCGTATTTGTAAAAAAAAAATATCAAAGGTGGGTTTGTTTGGGCATTGATGAATTTGGGCCAGTGATTCGGCGAAGCAATCGGCTTTCAATTTATGATCGGTGATGAAGGAATTGTTTGTGTTTAAGTGGTGATTTGTGTGTGTGTTTTGACCTGTCATTGATTTGAATTTAGACCAAAAAGCTTTCCCATCCCTGTAATCCAGTTCAGAGCAGGCCTTTGACCATTTGCTTTGTCTAAATTCATTAATGTCACGTCTGATGTGTGCGTTTAAACGGTTAAAAAGTGTTGAACCCTTTTTGGTGGCAAATCAGCCATTATTGTACTAATGGGTTTTGGATTATTTCGAAAACAACGCATACAATTTCTTACAGTAGTTTTAGCAATGCTCATACCAGCAGTTGTCCAAAACTTTTGACATACGCTAAATAATAATAGTTGAGGCCCTGCATGTAATAGTTTAAGATGCTCTGCTTGGAATATAAGTTTGGTAAATTTATGTTTCCCATTTAGCAAGATTGGATGTTTCTTATCAAAAGACAATGCCGAATGTTTTAAGCGACCGCCAACTCGTAACACGCCGTCTTGATCTAAAAAAGGGTTCAAACTTTGTAGATTGTTTTTGTTTGCTAATGTTTGATTCCGTTGTAAAATAGAAATTTTTTTTGCAAAACATTCGTTTTGTGCTATCTGCACTAACTTTAACATGCTATGATCTATTACTGAAACTGTAAGAGGACCACCCTTTGAGTTATTTCCCGATGTTGAATTGCTTATAAAACGTAAGCAATATGCAAACACACGTTTGAGTTTATGTAACAAAGAGAATTTTTCGAAAAGAGTAAAAGAATCTACATTAGCAATAGATATGTTACAATTAATTTTAATCTCTGGTAAAGTATCATGTTGTAATACTTTGAATTCTTGAGGCCAAACAATTCTTTCATGTAAAAAAGATGGTCCATGCCACCATTTATCACAATTGCGCAATTCCTGTGGGTGCATACCGCGTGAAGCTATATCTGCTGGGTTATCATGGGTACGAACATGACTCCAATTTTTTGCATTTGATAAATTTTGGATCTCTGCAACTCGATTATTGACGAAGGTCTGAAGTTTGTTGGCATCAGTGTTTAACCAACACAAAACTATTTGTGAGTCGCACCAATAGAAGATGTTAAATTCATTCGTTAATGATTCAGAAACCTTCTTCATTAACCTTGCTAGGGTCAAAGCTCCACACAGTTCTAAACGCGGTATAGTTAAAACTTTTGTCGGTGCGACCTTGGTTTTTGAAGATAACAATTCTACGTGTATATTTCCTTTAGAGTCAAAAGTGCGCACATATATAGCTGCTCCATATGCAGCTTGGCTTGCATCACAAAAACCGTGTAATTTAACCGTGACCGGATGGTTGCCTATAGCACATCGCTGAATTTTTAGTTCATTGAAGGTTTTTATTTGAGAACGAAAATAATTCCATCTAGTAAGTAAATCACTTGGTAAAATATCGTCCCACCCTAGTTGCCCATATTTCTTTAATTAAAATTTTTACTAAGATAATGCATGGGCTTACTAAACCTAATGGATCGTATATCTTAGCTATAGTACTTAATAATTGTCGTTTCGTGCTAAGACGGGAATTAGGCATTACAGTAACATTGTAAGATAATACGTCAGCATAGCTCAACCATTGAATACCTAAATTTTTAACTTTTTCATGTTCCCCTAATTCCAAACTGCTATATTGATCAAAAGAATTGTGCAAATTGTCAACCACACATTTTTTGTTAGAGGCCCATTTTCTCAATGAAAATAATGCAGATTTTATCATAAAGTTTATCTTAAAGATAGAATATCATTAAGTGAATGACCTGACTTAGTTTTTGCTGAACCATCGAAGACTATTCGAACAGCCGTCGTAAGGCTGTTTTCCCTAACAATAGCAAAATGCGGAAGATAGCACCTAGATTCATTCAAGGCTTCCTTGTCTGTAAGTTTTCTCATATGTTCTAATTCAAAATACTCATTCATAAATTCGTTGTGTTTGTTTTGTAATAATGAGTCCTTATTTAATCTGCGCTCTTGGGACAGCCATCTTTTTATAGCCAATTTTTTTGAGTTGCCTAATACAGAAGGATCGCACTTTAAAGGAATTCTAACTATAAATTTTCCTGATTTATTGCGCGATTCTGTTTTTTCAAAGTGCTCTTTGACGCTACTTCGTCCTTTGACAAATGATGTGTTTCATCGTTAATTTCTTCAAGAGCCCAAAACTTTTGAAGATCAATGTTTATGGCGACATTGCAACTAGTTTGCTTTTGAGTTGGTATATTTAAAGACCCTGATACTAAGTAACCGAATACGCTATTAATTAATAAAGGTTTGTTTGTACCTAAACTAATTCGTTCTTTTAGAAGAATGTTCCAGAACACGTCTGCTCCGATTAACAGATCAACTGGTGTTGATATATTAAATTGAGGATTTGCTAATTTTATGTTTGCTGGAATATGCTAGTTATCGATAACAATTTTTTGTGTAGGTATGTTACCCGAAATATTTGGTACAACTATGCAATTTAAATTAGATTGATATTTGTTTATCACCGATTTGATTGATGTTTGACATTTCTCTTGCAATTGCGAACAACTGTTGTTAATACCGAAAACAGATATATTTGTAGGTGTAGTTTTTATTTTCAATTGTTTAGCAAGACGTTCTGATATGAACATTGACTACCCGAATCTAAAAGTGCGTGAGCTTTGTGGAATTTACCATTATTATCTTATTATTGAGTATCTTGAACATAAATAAATGCTGTAGACAATAAAACGTAATTGTTAGAATTTGCAATATTGTTTTCACACATTACAGAAGATCCGTTAAATTCTACTACTTCATCATCTTGATTTTCCGCTTGTTCATTAGCTGAACTGCTAGTACTTCCATTACTGTTTGTATTTTGTGGCGCATTATAATGTAATAAAGTATTGTGCCTTTTTGAACACTTTTTACAATTACCCTTCTTGCACATATTACTAAAATGTCTGAAAGATAAACAATTAGCGCATAATTTCATCTCTCTTACCTTTTTCCATCGATCATTGATCGTTAATTGTAAAAACTTCTCGCACACATAAATTAAATGCCGTTGCTTGCAATAAGTGCATAGTACCTGTGTTGAATTTGATACTTTGGTAGTAAAAGAATGACGTACTTTATTTTTACTCTCACAAATTCGTATGTCTTTTACATTCATTTGTCTAAAATATCCGCTTTGTTTTTTAGAAATTCAAAAAATTGCTTTAACGTTCGACTCGACTGACTTGATAACAATAGGCGCCTCGTGTTTTATGCAACAATAAAAACACTATCAAACTACGTACAATAATCTTTTATATTTGTCTATTTTAGTAGTGCAAATTAATTAAATAAATAGACAATAATTGAGCCCCAAACCAAGGAAAGTAAGGATTTGATCGAAAGGTAATTAAATTGGCTTACTTGCGGTCTTCAGATGTACTTTCCACGTGTTTCCATCCAGACGACCATGTGCTTGGAAGTTCTCTCCTTATGGTTTTGTGACCAAACTTTTCCATATAGTCTTGCAGATAATAATCGATTTCTTGTTGAATTTAAAGAATGCTGCTTCTTCTTCGATAACTTGGGTTACACCAGCACGTGTTGATGTTGATAGATTCGGTTCGAACTGGACCAATGTAAATTTTAATAATCTCGCTTGACGTAGTGGACTGTATCACTTCAAATTAGGTGCTTTTGGTAATTACAGTAGAACCTCGATAAGTTAAAGTCCAAGGGAAACACAAACTATTTTAAGTTATAGAGGTTTTAAGTTATCAAGGGTCTATGTTAGGTAAAGGTTAATATAGAGGTATGTGCATGTTTCTATGTACCCCTGCTCCGATTTTTACTCGAATGCATCAGAAGGATGGGATCAATAAAATACTGAAAATTAAATATGTAATCATTTTTATTCACATTACTTACATTACATAAAAATAAAACAACAACTAAAGGTTTAGTCTACTTAAAAAAATCTGTGATTTTCTTTTGTTTTAAAAAATTCACTGTTTCTAAATCGATTTGATTTTCAATGACAAATAGAGAGGAGAATACATTATCTTTTATGTTGCTACACTGCTCTATAAATGATCGTACAGTTGTTAAAGCTCTTTTTGCTTCGTTGATTGATACACTTGTAGATGAAGTTTGTGGCTCGTCGTTAAAATCATCGTCTTTATCACTTTCAATGCAATTGTTTACTGATTCCAATATTTCTTCCTCTGTCAACGTCCCTGCTGTGGCTACGTCATCATCGCAAGTAACGAAGTCTTCAAAAGTGATGTTTGACCCAGACATGTGCTTACTCCATTCTTCAGGCACATTATTATCTTCCTCTTCAATGACTTCTTGAGGTTCTGAAGAAAAACCACAGGTTCTAAAGCAGTTTTTTACTGCAAGGGGTGTTACGATTCGCCAAGCTTTGTCCGCCATCCTCATTGCTTGAAGAACATTGATAGAAGAAATCGTATTTTGCTCCATATCAGCTATCATTTTTCTAACAACTTCTTTTCTGTATAATGTTTTAAATTTTTTTATTATTCCCGGATCCAAAGGTTGAAGTTGTGATGTTGTGTTTGGTGGAAGAAATTGGACTTTGACCGCCTTTAATGGTGGTATGTCTCCCATGTGCTGTGCAGTTGTCGATAAATAGGATAGTTTTTCTATTTGAAGTTACCATTTGCTTATCTATGTTAATCAGCCATTTTTTAAAAAGATCGGCTGTCATCCATGCTTTTTTATTGGCTTCATAATCGGGCTGATTTTAGGCCTGCAAAGCACCGAGGTTTTTTTGACTTGCCTATAATTTCATAGGCAATATACCGGGTGTCCCAGAAGTCGCGCACCCCATTGTAGGGATCGAAAGAGAAAAATATTCTAAGACGAAAAGTCCTGAGCCATTTTTTAATCAGACGCATAGGTAATTAATTATTAATTAATGAAAGTGACCAATCAGGAGCGCGCGACAGAAGAATAAAAAGTGAGTGAGAAGGCGGTAAGAGACGCGAGAGTGAGACGCCAGAGCTACTGCCGACTTCTCGAGCAGTAGACAGAGAGTGGGGACGGACGGCCGTGGACGGCGGACGTACGTGATGCTAGGTGAATGTGTGAGATCGTGTACTAGTGTGAGTGTATCGGTAACAATGCACGTATGAATGTGAGTAAGGATATTTTTTTAATAATAGGCACAAGATTTAATGAATTCGACGGGAAAAACAGGAGAATTTACTAAATTAAATCAGCCATGACAGAATTTTGATTTCAAATAGTAGGAATAATTGTAGTAATTTTAAATTAAAAGCTCAGTAGCGGGGCTCAGGCAAAGGCACAGGGCAAAAGTTACTAAATTTTATTATTCATGGGAAAAATTGGAGTCATTTTTTATTGAAATATCAGAAGCAAGGCACTCGGCAGCGGTAACTGAATTTTTTTTTTTTATTTGTAAGAATTGAGGCAACTTTAAATTGAAAAATCAGTAGCAACGGTTCATTGGAGGCACTAGGTAGCCATGAATAAATTTTTTTTTAATCCAAAATAATTAAAGAAATTTCTAATTAAAAAATCACTAGCAAGAGTCAGTGAGAGGTACTGGGCGACATGGATGATTTTATTTATTTCTTTAGAAAAATCAAAGTAGTTTTTAATTAAAAATTAAGAGTAAGGGTAAGTTAGAGGTACTGGGTGGTCATGAACCAATTTATATTAATTAATATTAATAACTTCTTACATAATGAAAAAAAAACAAAATAAAATATGAATTATTCTTTTTATTAAAAAATATCATTCAATACATTTATTGTTATTGAAAATAAAAAAATGGAAGAAAGGGTGCAAAAACTACAATTTATAATTTTAATCATCTTCTTCCTCTTCATCGTCGTCTTCTGGCTGCTGGTAAATTTCAAACTGATCTTCATTATCGTCTTCAACGACATTTGTCTCAAGTTCTTCCATGATTTCGGGGTCAAAGGTTCCATCTTCGTTAATGTCGCTCTGATATGGTAGAGCATTGAGACAAGCTTGCCCATTACATTGGCCACAAGCTAAAGAGCATTGCAAGCCCGCTTTCCTGCATCCGCATCGCGAACCACAACCACTCTTGCAGTTGCAGAAAATTGTATTTAGCAAATCTTCTGGAGCAGGTGGTAGCTCCAGAAAATCGTTTCGCATTGTCGAACCCATTTTTTAATTTTAGTTAACGGTTATCAGTATTATTGAATAGATATGGATTTAATGCATGAAGGAAATGATAAATTATAATATAATAGTTAATAAAAATTGACAAATATTTATAATCATTGATTTATCGATAGTTCATTTACTATATATGGCGCGTTTTCGACCGGAGGCACGGGTTGACCTGAAGCGTTGAGTGAGAAGTTTTAATAAGAGGCGCAACCAGTGTGCTTTCATGCGTTCCCTACTGCTCTCTCATTGTCGCTCTCTATCCACGTACCGCCCGCACCTCCCCAACCCACAAACTCAATTACTGCAGTGTGGCGACATCATCGCACTGCTTCTTGCTTAAAAGATTGACGAAACAAGATTGTTCTTTTCGCGCAAATCGACGTCAACATTTGGACCTGTAAAGCAAACAGAATGGATAGAATGACTTAGCGAAATACCAATAAATTGAGGATGGTAAAATTTTGGAGAAAAAAACACTTAGTCAGATCACTTTAATTTTATTTTTGAGAATATAGTCAACAATAGTATATTAAGTATCAAAAACGATACGAACATTTTACCGATCAAAAACAATTGTTACGTTCCAAATAATTTCTTTCAAGTGTAATAATAACATGTAACATTAAAAACATTTTTAAAATTTTTTAAATAATTATTTTAAATTCTGAGACGGTAAGTAGTTAGTGTTTTGTTTATCTTAGTAACCAGTAAACACTACTTACTGATCTGAGAGCTTACGCGGCAAATAAGAAAAATCGTTCTATCGTACAAAAAAGTATTTAAAACTTGATGGATTAAAAAAAAAAATAGTACATACGATGGAAATAGGAACAATTTAATAGTCAATTAACTAAACTAAATTAAACAATTGAAACAAAAACTTAGAACATGCTTTTTTTTATTTAGTTTACATATAATTATGTGAACGACCCCTACGCAAAAAATTTGGTTATAAAAATCTATTATCAAATAGCCATATTTTAGACTTAAAACCAAAAGATAATAATAAATACTTAAGCACTATGTATTTAAAAGACATAACTAAACTATACAAATAAGAGTTGCACTAATAAGTAATTTTAATTTTAGATATAAATCAATTCAATTTAATTATATGCGTACATAGAAAATAAATCTACAGACCGTTTTTGCAAATTTGTAGAACCAAAATTGAAGGCCCGGTTATTTTTGCGGTAAAATACGATAAACTTGTATTTTCTCTTTAAGAGCGTTTTTTTATTGTTAAGACGCTAAAATATTTTAAAAATGTCTAGTCACACAGTCACAGTCTTTCAAATCCGAAAAATTAAACCACTGTATCTACGATACCCTGGTAAATAAATTACTATTATTTAGCTGATGACAAAATACGCACTTTCCTATGTGGCTTTGTTGTCTTCGATGACTGTTCTTTTGTTGTCTGCTTGGCAGTTTCCCATTTAAGATGGCGAAACATTTTCATTTTTAAAAACAAGTCGAGAATGAATTCTAGATGAGCCGCACATTTCGAGGTCTTGTGAAGTTCAACATACCACTGAAAACTTTTTTCCAACGATATTCTGAGGTATCTCTTAATATTTTTGAAAACGTTCGAGTCACATTTATACATTTCAAATGCATTATTAAATTCGTTTACCAAATGCAGTATAAAACATACAAATTGATCTGAAGGCCTTTTCAAAAAACGTATCTTTCCTGTACGAGAGTAATCTTTAGAAAGCAAAAAAAATTCATCAGAATTTGTCAGCTCCTCGCCATTTTTTATAAACATCTGAGAACAGTCTTCGCAATTGAATTTATTTTGCAGTTTATGTAACAAATATCCAGTTACATAAACATTAGAGCATGTTTCCAAAGTAATTACCGTAGATGAAGACCTCTCATTTGAAATATAATTTTCTTTGTTAGATTCTTCTGTCATATCTACTTCTTCATCTGCCGCTTCATGGTGCTCTTCCTGTTCTGTTTCAGAATTATAAATATTTGCATTTTCTTCAATTTTCAAAATATCAAGAACTTCACTGTCGGATATCATACAATTTCCCGAGTCCGCAGCCATTTGGAGACGTATGTTCATATTATGTTGTATGGCGACGCGGCACTGGCGGACTGTTGGAGTGGGATTATAACCACCTCTGTTTCTAATAACAGAAAAAAAATTTTCAAGTGGGTCCTGATTAAGAAAAGATGTCAGAAGATATTTAATCTCCTTGCCCTTAAGATCATCCCATAACAACAAGACAGCTTTTATCGTCCACTGAAATCCATCTATGCAATAAATATTATTTCGCTTTCTATTGTTCTCATAAACTTCAATGTTTTTAAAATAATCCAAACCGCTTTCCAACGTTTCAAGAGACTTTGTCTTGTAAATAGACAATGGTCGCCTGTTTGGGTTTGGTTCATCTAACGTTCTACTGTTTAAAGCGTCAAAAATGTCATTAATATTTTTAATAAATTCTGCCGTGTTTTGAGCCGTGGAACTTTCCAATTGTTGTGTTAATGTAACCGTCGAAATTGCTGCGGCAACAGTGAATGAAAATATTTGAGCAGCAAGTTTTACACGCATTTTTTGGAAAGTTGTTGGTAAAATGTGAGAAGGAGTAATTTTCAACATTGCCCTAGTCGTCATATTTTTTCATCGATTTCATACGTCTTTGTTATATCAGACCAAGAAATCCATTTACCGTTAACAACAAATTGAAGTTTAGTGTTCATGAAATTATTGCGTAAACTTTTCAGTAAATGTGGCGTATCAAACATAGTAAAAATCTTTTTATCTTCAATTTGAATCATAGGTTTCTCCTTTGTGGCACCTAACAGACTTATAGCCTTGCGATTATTTGATCCTTGGTCGCATATTAATACTTTTGGATCAAACGATAATTTTTTCAACTCGACGATAACGTTTACAATTATTTTTTCCAAAAAAACGCTCTTGACGGGTCCACAAGAAACAAAATATCCAAAAGGTATTCTCCAATTGTGATTTAGTCCGCGAACTAAAAACACTAAAGCAGTATTTCCAAGTTTATCCTCTCTTCCCAAAATTCCTAGATCTTGGTAACCTTCAACAATGTCCTGTGATTGGTTAAATTCTAGCATTTTTTTTAATGAAAGCTCATCAAACATAACAACACACATTTTCTCTCTGTCTGTCATGGTTTTGGCTTTCAACGCAAGTTTGCAACTTAAAGCAGTTTTTACTCCAGTTCTTAAATTGCATACCTGTAACCAACTTTGGATGGTTCTAATAGACGGTAGAGTCAATTTTAGCTTACTCAGCATAAATTGGTAGGCCCCTGGAGACTTATAGTGTAGTGAAAGAGCTAAATCTTTTTCGGCTTGCGACCACTTTGTTTTTTTTTGGTGAAAAAGTTGCATTTGTATAAATGTTTTCACTGCAACACTTCTGTTTTTCAACAAATTTTCCACGACCGTCTGCACAGAAAAGCTGGTAGTTTTCTTTTTTAATCTGTAAATCCTAGAGTGTTGGACCTTCAATTTATTCCTCAACAGTTTAATTTTGGAAGAAAAAGATGGACACGTTTTATCTTCCATCGGTTTGGTGGGAAATGCCATTTCCATAATACGATCACTTTCTTTTGATGTTTCTGATGTAGTACTCCATAGACTTGGACTCTTTTGTTGGTCTGGAATAGATTAACAAAAAACATGTTTAGGTTATTTTATGTTATTTTGAACAATGCATTTGTTTCTTACAATTATTTAAACAATTGGGGTGGGTTTACAGAAAGTATATTAAACTAAAATTAAGTTTAAACTCAAAATTAAAAGTTTTGATTACCTTTTTCAGAAGCAACGGAATTGCTAGCAACTAATTCAGAAACTTCGGGTTCATTATCTGGCTGTGAGGAGCATGACACATTATAACGCTTTCTTTTATAACCGCGAATAATATCATGGTTTTCGGTTGTCTGCTGATGTCTCATGGAACGTTCTGGAACATGAAGTAAGAAAAAACGAATACAATTTTCAGCTTCTCAATGACTTAATAGTTTAACCGTTGAGTGAGAAGTTACTAAAACTTTTCACTCAACGGTTTAACTGTGTTTACTTACCGTCTTCCACAAATTTTACTGGCACAGCGTGTTTTCTTAACAATTTGCGTTTGTTATTCACCAAAATATCACTGGTTATAAAATGTTTTTTACAAAGCAATTTATTTTTTAAACTATCTACGTCTATAAGGGCAATGGTAATGTTTCCACAGTTTTTTTGCCACTCAACCGCTCTTTTAGGATCGTTTACGGGAAATTTAAAAAAAGTAACGTTTTTGTTCTTTCTGCTGGTGTTACAACAACCAACATAAACACACCTATGACTTGCTATTGTACTCATTGTAAAAAACAAAAGTGTAATTGCAACGAAACTGATATCGGACAGGTATTGAATAATTAATTACTTGATTATTTGTTAATTAATCGTTAATTAACTTGTCCAAATATCGTTTTTCTTTGTTTGATTTTTACTTCACAAAATTCGTTCGCGTACTGGTTACTTTCCAGACTTAACGGCACTTGTATATTATTTAAATTATTTTAATTATTATTATTAATTAATTAATTATTGCAGGCTCAGATTACATCGGCTCCTTCTCTGTTAAATCGCAATAATAATTGCGGTAGCCAATGTAACACTGAAGTCTGATATGCAACTCGAATTATTAAAAATAAACAAACAATAATTAAATAAATAAAATATTTATATTCAAAATTAATTACACCCTTAATTCATACAAACGTTTCTTGTAAAAGCTAAAAAGCTACTGCCCGTTTGTTTTTTTTTTTTTTTTTTTTTTTTTTTTTTGAGAGGGGGAAAGTCTTCAAAAGACACCGGCCGTTTGGCCGGTAGTGTGGGATTTTTACCCACTAAAAACCCACCTCTGCCCTATCTGACATCCGGCGGATCGAGGCAAGCCTCATTACACACCGAGAATGACAAGCGATACATCATTGGGATGTAACGACTTATTTTTAAGGCAACAAAAAGCAATATGCTACTTTGGTGCCTCCAGTTTTTAAAAACGGCTTTGGTCTTACTGCCCGGACATAGGATATACATTCCTTAAGTGTAAGTACTCCTGGAATCCATATCTCTAGGCTGGAACTCTAAAAAAGAAGATTAGAATTGCATAAAGAATGCGAAACTTACATCACTAGTACTTAATATAACTATATTAATAAGTGAGTGGTACTTAGCGTTTGCCTCCTAGCTGGTGTTTGTTTTCATGTTGGTTTTATGGAGTCGGTTCCCAGTCGACTTCCATCAACAGAGCTGTCTTCGGTCTCTTATGTCGAGTTTCATCATCCTCATTGTAGTCCACTGCCTTTCTCATCAATGGATTTGGATGGTCCTTGGCTCTAGCGTGGTATTTAATAAGGAGGCTTTTAATAAACTTCCTTATTGATGGAATGTCTGACTCGGCGTGGAGCTGGTCATTTCGAACGTACCAGGGAGCACCAAATGCCCTCCTGATAGCTTTGTTCTGGACGACTTGAAGCTTTTTCAGCCGAGTTTTTGATACATGAGCCCATGCCGGAATAGCATAGGTCATTATCGAACGGACACACGCCTTGTAGAGATGACATTTGTTCCTTATGCTTAATTTGCTTTTTGGGCAAATTAGCGGGAACAGAACTGCCATTGATCCTTTGGCTTGAGCGACTACGTAGTCCACATGTGGAATGAATGAAAGTCTGGAATCAAAAATCACGCCTAAGTATTTTACCTTTCTTTCCCAATTGATGTTCTCCCCAAACATCTGGATGGTGGTAGAAGGTGATTTACGCCTGCGAGTCACAAACAGTCCAGAACTCTTGTCTGGATTGACTTTGAGAAGCCATCGGGAGAACCATTCCTCGATGACTGTTGCTGCTTCCTGTAGGTACCTGCACATAAGAACCGGACTCAGGGAGCAAGCAAGGATTGCCGTATCGTCCGCATAGACGGCGATTTGGGAATTCGGCGGTTTGGGTATATCTCTGGTGAAAAGAGAATATAGAAGAGGAGAAAGAACTGAGCCCTGAGGAACACCAGCCTCCAACGAGCGCTCGGTAGAGAGGGTTTGACGGACTCTAGCTCTGAATTTCCTTTCAAGAAGGAAGGAATTTATCAGTCTCACCAGCGGTTTAGACATATCTGTATGAAGAAGCTTATAAATAAGCCCTTCATGCCAGACTGTGTCAAAAGCTTTAGAAACATCTAAGAAAATGGCTCCACCGATCTTTTTGAAATTTAGTGCCACTGAGAAGTATTCAGTGACTCTTAGAATTTGATCGGTGGTCGAGTGTTTCGAACGAAATCCAAATTGCTCATCAGGCAATAGATTATGTTCTGCGACACTTTCAACCAGGCGGTTTCGAATAACCCTTTCAGCAATTTTTCCAATTGCGGATAGAAGACTGATAGGTCGATAGTTCTGCGGAAATTTGGGAGATTTTCCTGGTTTTTGTAAGAAAATTACATTTGCAGATTTCCATCGACTTGGAAAATGTTGGAATGTGAAAATGGCATTGATAATGGTGGTAATGTATACCAGAGCTTTGATTGGAAGATTTTTCAGAGCTCTATTGGATACATTATCTGGACCTGGTGCCTTTCGTTTTTTAAGTTTGCGAATGATATCTCGAATTTCTGATGGTGAAGTAGGCGTGATGATAGCCTCCTCGTTTCCATCTTCAAGATTGTTTGAGACAAAGTCCTCAACCTCATCAATGAAGTCCAGATCAGCATGGTCCAGAGAGGTTCTGCATTGCAGTTCCAAACTGTCCGCAAAAGCTTGAGCTTTTTCCTCATCGGTGTGGGCGATTCCTTGTGCACCGTGAATTGGTGGCAAAGGTTTCCTGGGACTCTTCAGTTTTCGGACCATCTCCCAAGCTGAGTGGTCTTCAATCGACAAGCTCTTAATCTTTTCGTCCCATTTCTGAGAGCGAAAATCAAAAAGAGCCCATCTTACCTCAGTCACTAACCTGTTGAATTCAGTTCTGTCCGCTTGAAGTCTAGATCTTTGCGCTAAACGCCTAGCTCTATTTTTCTCGCGAATCAGATCAACTATCCAAGCAGGTAGTTTCTGAAATGATTTTCTAGGTTCTGAAAAGAACTTAGAAGCGTTTGTGACTGCTGCCGTGATTTTTTCTTCCAGTTTGACAACTGCTTCTTCCAATCGTTCTTCCGAATCGATTGTTGGGATTGGACCGAGATCTTTATTCAAAACTTTCTGAAATTTCTTCCAGTCTGTTTTGGTCTTGCTGATGATGTCTTCTTGTGCTTCGGGTTGTTGACCTAGGAGGAGAAGCACTGGATGATGGTCAGAACTAAGTTCCATTATCACTTCAACACTAACACTATCGCGAATATTTTTTAGGAGTGCCATATCTAAGATATCAGCTACTCCTCGCGTAGGAAAATGCGTAGGTTCATCAGGTGCTAATAATACTATGTCTTGGTTTTGATCAAGAAGACGGCTAAGAGTGTGACCACTCCTAGTCGCTACTCGGCATCCCCAGTCAGTATGCTTAGCATTGAAGTCCCCCGCTGCAATGACGGCTTGGCTGCAGTCCCTTATGGCAGTAAAATCTGTCTCTACTAGATTTTTTCCCGAAGGTAGATAGCATGAAACCAATGCTATATTTCCTCCATCCAGTACCAGACTAATTGCTGTTGCTTCTAGAGTAATAAGTTCTGGAAGCTCCATTGGGTAATGGTTGATAGAGTTTTTGACATATATCGCTACGCCTCCCCCTCTACCATTTTCTCGGTCTTTTCTATAAAGAGTGAATCCGCCCATTTTTGGATCTCTGCTGTTTGCACTGAGGTGAGTTTCATTCACCATTATTACATCCAACGTGTGTCTTTCTGCGAAATGAACGAGCTCATTACGATTTTTTGCCAGGCCGTTTGCATTCCAAAAAGCCGCCCTAAAATTGTTGCGCTGCCGCTGTTGTTGAGACATTTAATTTGTCTTCCGCTTGCTGCACCATTGCAGAAGTATCTTTGGCAATTCGTTGTCTAAAAAGACAGTCGAATCCTTCAAAGACGCCGCGCCACGAATGCTCTTACACAACAAGTGTATAAGGCTTTGTTCAGCATTGCTCCCCTCCGCAGAGTTGCTGTTTTTTGTTTTTGCTTCCCTTCTGGAAGGTCCTGCTTTTGAGGATTCTCCATTTCTAGAGTTGATCCCCCATGAAGCTGATGTTGGCAAAGCAGAGGACACCTGCTTTGCTTTTTGGGCCTGCTGCACCATCTTTGGTTTAGCTGGCCTTTGCTGTTGGGCAGGCTTGACGGCTGCCTGCATTTTTCCTGGGTTTGGCCTCTTTTGGCTTGCGCTTTTTAGCGGCTTAGGGAAGCTTTTGCAACCCTTATAGCTCGCTGTGTGAGCGTCTCCACAGTTGGCACAAGTTGGCTTAACCTCTTTTGGTTTGTCGCACGTCCTTGATTCATGGTCCTTACCACATTTGACGCATTTTGGTTTTGCGTGACAATTGGCCTGTCCGTGATGGAATTTTTGGCACTGATAGCGTTGCATCACTGCCTTCCTTTTCCTAACTGGCTCCACGTTGACATTTAGAAAGCAAACTTGTGCTTTCTTTTGAGCGCAAAAGCGCTTTTCTTCTTCTTGATTTGCTAGTTCAACTAGCACAGAAGAGAATTCAATTTTCTTCCCGTTCTCTGTCTTCCTCGACAGTCGGGTGACTTTGATTATTTGGAGTCCTTGTTCCATCAAGTCCTCCTTTATTTCCTGCTCTAAAATAGCAGGAGGAATGGGCCTTAAAACCCTCTTTAAGGGTTTTTCCTCGGTGGTAAAATATGTATGATAACATATTTTGTTTGATTTGAGGAACGAAGTTGTTGTCCTGAAATCCTCTGACGTTTGGAGTTGTACTCTAACTCCATCTGGGCACACACGTGCACTTAGAGGAGTAACCCTTTTCTCCTTTAGGGCTCTTGAAATGGCCGTCCATCTCTCTGGAGCCCTGATGATGATTGGTGGAGGTTTTTTCTCCACCTTCGATTGCTGGGGTGCTTTTGCATCCCCTTTGGGTTTTACCACCTCTTTGGTGGAATTAATGGCTACTCTCTTTGGGGCAGAGAGTGCCTTTTGTGCCACTGGGGCTGTTTTTTTACCTTTTTTCGGTGATTTTCCCTGATGAGAAGATTTCAATTCAGGAAAATCTGAATTGAAATTTTTATTTTCGGGAGTGGATTCCCTAAAATTCCTCAGTCGTCTTTGCTTTGACTTCCTAGAGCCAGCAAGAATGAATTCATCTTCTGCGCCTCTTTTGGCGCTTTTGACTGAACCTGATAGGGACTCTGTCCCTATTGTCGACGTGGAGTCATCGTCAGAAACCTCCATGGTTTCCTCAGTTGCCGGGATACTAGATTCATCATCAGAATCTCTTTCCTGCGGCAAGGGATGGTTAATTTCCTTGTTTTGGCTCTTTGCCAATTCAATTTCCAGATTAGAGTTTCTAATCTGGAGAGCACTTATTAGCGCTAAACTAGCGCTAAGCTGCTCCTCTGAAGAGGTCAAACGCTTGTGGAGGTCCTCCACAGTTAAAGCTCCACTAGCCATACTAATGTTGCTTAATTTGCGTAATTAAATTTAATTTAATTATATTAAAATTTTAATTAAAATTAAAATAAAAAATTGAAATAATTAAATAAACCACTGTCAGAGAAGCTGACAGTGGTTATAAAAACTCTGATTTCTACTAGCCAATAGATTTATTTAAATTTTTGAAAGTAAATTAATACTGTAGTTTACAGGAATAATTTAAAATTTAATTAATTATAAAATTTTTATTCATGCACTGAAGGTGCTAAAAGAATTAATAACCACTAACCTTTGGTATATTTCCGGTGAAATATACCTATTTGGCTGGTCTCCTTGAGTGACTGGGCGGTTGGACTTCCAGTACCACTGTATGTCGGCTTTACAGGACCGCGGACTAAATTATGTCCACTACTGTTACCGGGTCAATTACATCCCTTATTAGACCTATTTCCATAAATTAATATAATCTTTGTTCTAAAATAATATGTAGCGTTGAAAAACACTGAGGTGTTTTTCGGCCAATCAGATTCATGCAGGTTGTAAGCCCCGCCTACAATCAAATCCACCAATAGGGTGATTGTGCTGAATGTGTATAAAAGCAGCTCACTTTGGCGAGGAAAAGTCAGTTCCGAATACGCTACCGGGGAATAAACATATACCTCATAACACGGTCGTTTCTGTTCTCACCCAGTGCAATTTAAATAAAATAAATAAAAATACAGACAGAATAGCCAAAAGGCATTCTGATCTCAAACAAAGAAAAGAAAAATAAATAAGCAACGTTGCTCTTGAGCTAGTTGCAATTCTACTTAAAATAAAGTGCATCGAGTCAGGCTAGCTAAAGCCTTCTCTCTCGGTAACACGTGGCGCCCAACGTGATAAATTAAATTGTTTAAAAGGATTTAAACAACGGACATGCCTAAAACACAAACCATAAACCTTGACTGCAAGGATTTGGCAACAGAAGTTGCCAAAATCCTAAGAGATCAGGCATCAACCATGTCGCCTCTACGACCAGAAGAATTCCTTCCTACTTTTGGGGGAAACCCAGAAGAAGAACCAGAAGAATTCATTGAAGCAATGGAAGATTACTTCATGACCATGACACTACCAGAATCGCATAAACTAGTGATAACGTCGCGACAATTTCGAGCTATCGCGAATAAGTGGTACAAATCGTCTACAATACGCGACAAAACCATAGTCCAACTATGGGGTAGAATACGCGACGAATTCGGAACGCATCAAAACATGGATATGCTCCAAGAAACATTTTACAACAGGAGCTATAACCACCACAAAGAAGACATAGAGGCGTTTATTAATAAACAACAATGTCTCTACCATCGGTTTAGTGCCGTTAAAGACGAAGAACATTTAGTGTCGCGACTATACAGACAAATGCCGACAGAAATCAGACCGTATCTGATATCGGCAAAGTGCAAAACAATTCGCGAGTTCGTTAAAACAGCCAAAGCAATTACAAAAAGTTGCCCGGAACTATTATTCAACAAAGAAGCCAAGCGGTCGGGAAACTGGCAAAGGGCCGAAGGGACGTCTCTTCCAAGGTCCAGACCAGATGCTACCAATTAAATAACAATATGGAAGCACCACGGATAACCGTGGATATCAATGGAGCACAAGTAGCGGCTGCACTTGACACCTGTGCTTCATGTAACTTCATCAGCAGAAAACTGGTAAAGAAATACAGCCCTCAAAAAAGTACCATTCTTCTAGCCAACGAAGAAGGTACTACAACAGCAATGGGCACATGGGAAGGAAAAATCACGATAGACGACCAAGAATACATCGAAAAGTTCTTGGTGGTACCAAATCTCAGAGAAGAAATAATCTTGGGGCACACATGGCTGACAGCAAACAAAGTTACCATGGACTATGGGCAACGCTGCATCCATCATGGTCTTCAACCAAGAGTAACAACATTCTGGCTGGGAACCACCAAAACAAACAAGGTTAGTGACAACCCCCAAGTGACTCACGAATTTCCCCCTCCAAGTGCAAAAACATTTGAAAATCTTTTAAGTGACTTTAGTGCGGTAGTTAATGCAGACTCAGTGACCGGAACAGTTCGGGCAGTGCAACACACAATTTGTCTAAAAGACACTAGACCCTTTAGGGTTAGACCCTATCAAGTGAATGAGACAAAAAGACAACAAATGTACCAGTGCATTGAAGAAATGTTGGCAACCGGTGTCATCGAGCGGTCAAATAGTGAATACTGTTCACCAGCAGTGCTTGTAAAAAAATCAGATGGAAGTGTACGGTTCTGTACGGATTACAGAAAACTAAACCAAGCCACCATCGACGAAACAGCAGTGCTCCCAAAAATCCAAGACGCACTCAAGGATTTTGGGTCAGCTCAAATTTTTTCAGCACTAGATCTCAAATCAGGTTACTGGCAAATTCCTTTAGACAACAAATCTAAACACTTAACTGCCTTTGCAACACCAGATGGGTCTACCTACCAATACAAAGTGATGCCGTTTGGTCTCAAGAACGCCCCAGCATCTTTCCAAAAGCTAATGAATCAGGTCCTAGCAGGAACTTTGGGTAAGTACACACATGTGTACCTTGACGACATAATCGTGTACTCAAAAACCTACGACGAACACCTGATACATCTCCGCATAGTTTTTGAAAGACTTCAAGAATTCGGTCTCAAATGTGCTAGCGAAAAATGCAAATTCGGGGTGAAAGAAATCAAATATCTAGGGCACATTATAACCCATGACGGAAACCAGCCCCAACAAAAACATCTCACACAAATACTAAACGCACCTCCTCCCAAAAACAAAAAAGAAGTGAGAAAATTTCTGGGACTAGCCACATGGGTCAGAGAATATGTCCCAAAATTTGCTGAACTTGCTGCACCTCTAACGGACTTGCTAAACTTAAAAAAGAAATTCCAATGGAGGGCAGAAGAAGAAGAGGCATTTAACAAATTGAAGACTACCATCAGCCAACCCCTAAAACTGCATAGGCCTGACTTCACCCAAAGATTTACCCTCCAAACAGACGCCAGCGGAGTGGGAATTGCGGCAGTGCTACTGCAAGAAGACAAAGACAAAAACCGAAAGGTTATTTCATACGGTAGTGCGCGCTTAACAGACACTCAAAAACGCTGGCATATCAACGAGCTTGAATGCTTTGCGATAGTGTGGGCAGTGAAGCGATATCGCCCTTATCTCGAAAACCGCGAGTTCACGCTAAAAACAGACAACAAGGCGCTACTATGGCTTAACTCCGCGAAAGACTCTACCGCAAAACTGACGCGATACGCAATCGTGTTACAGGAATTTAAATTCATTGTAGAACACTGTGCGGGAAAAGACAACGAATTGCCGGACTTATTGTCGCGGGACCCGGATGTCCAGCTGGTGCCGGACAGCCTTGACGAGCCAGAAAAAATGTTTGCGCCAGTGAAGTGCGGTGAAAAAGTGGAAACAATGTACATGACACAACCACAAAGTTTCCTAGAAGAAATCATGAAGAAACAAAGAGAAGACCCACAACTGGAATTAGCAAAAGAACGCCTGAAGAAAATAGGAGAAAATGGTGCTACAGAACCAGGAGAAGCAGCTTTCCGCAACCACTACGAAATTCGAAATGGTCAATTGTGGAATAAAACTCACAATCAATTATGGGTTCCCGAAAACGCTCAAAAGAGAGTTTTATTTGAGTTTCATGACTCCTTGGAAGCAAACCATCCAGGGCGAGACGAAACTATACGGGCCATAAAAACACAATTCACATGGCCAAATCTCCACAAAAACGTCGTAGATTATGTAGCATCATGTCTTATCTGCTCTACAATGAAGAGACCCACTCCACAAGCAAGCGCGCCTCTAAGAGCATATATTCCAAAGAAACCTTGGGAGACAATTGCAATTGATTTCATGGGTCCATATGAAGAAACGCCATCAGGAAACAGGTTTCTCTTAGTGGTGACTGATCTTTTTTCAAGATGGATTGAAGCATTCCCTACATCCAACGAAACAACTAAAGTGACAGTGCAAATCTTGGAAAAAGAAATCTTTAGTCGATGGGGCTATCCAAAAGCATTAATTTCGGATAATGGCCCACAATTTACATCGACAACTTTCCAACAGGCTTGCAAGAAATGGAAAGTAATTCATTGGCCCACGCCGATCTACCATCCACAGGCCAACCCAACGGAGCGTAGAAACCAAGAAATCAAAAAAGTTCTACGCATCCTCAGTGCAGCTCGACCAAACCAAAGCTGGGACGAAATACTACACAAAGGATTGTTTAGTATAAGAAATCGTCAAAACAGCGCCACAGGTCAAACACCAAGCTACACACTATTTGGATATGACATTCAAAGACCTGGCCACTGGAAGGAAGAAGAGGAAGAAATAACACCTTCAAAAGAGAGACAACAACAAGTAAGAGAAAGTCAGACAAAATATCAGAAAAGATATGCTGACAAAGGAGAACCTCCAATACAATACACAATTGGAGACGAGGTAATGGTAAAACGACACATCAAATCGGGCTTCAAAAGCACATGGGTAGGCCCATATACAATTACCAAAGTTAATGGAGAAAATTGTTATACAGTCAACCGAGGGTCTTACCAAACAAGGGAACATGTGAACAACATCAGAAAAGCACGGGTTAACCAAAAGTTAAGACAAAATGAGGCAGGAACACAACGCGAAGAAGGTGATGAAGTTCCAGTACAAGCCATCATTGGTACCTTAATGCCGAATGAAGCACCACCACCGTACAGAAACGAAGACCTACACAGAATTAGGCAGCGGCAAATCGACAGGCTCAATCGACCCAGCCGTAGCCAGCAACGACCCAGGATGGAGAGTCAGACACCACAAACTGCCGTAGAGACGACGACAGCTAAGGGAGAAACTCAACAACCTAGGATTCGAAGCTTCACGTGTGAATAAGTTAGCAAATAAGTTAGCAAATAAGTTAGAAAATAAGTTAGAAAATAAGTTAGAATAAGAAATGGGAATAGGTATAATCAGGTCTCCAAAATAGGGGGGCGTGTTACCGGGTCAATTACATCCCTTATTAGACCTATTTCCATAAATTAATATAATCTTTGTTCTAAAATAATAATTATGTAGCGTTGAAAAACACTGAGGTGTTTTTCGGCCAATCAGATTCATGCAGGTTGTAAGCCCCGCCTACAATCAAATCCACCAATAGGGTGATTGTGCTGAATGTGTATAAAAGCAGCTCACTTTGGCGAGGAAAAGTCAGTTCCGAATACGCTACCGGGGAATAAACATATACCTCATAACACGGTCGTTTCTGTTCTCACCCAGTGCAATTTAAATAAAATAAATAAAAATACAGACAGAATAGCCAAAAGGCATTCTGATCTCAAACAAAGAAAAGAAAAATAAATAAGCAACGTTGCTCTTGAGCTAGTTGCAATTCTACTTAAAATAAAGTGCATCGAGTCAGGCTAGCTAAAGCCTTCTCTCTCGGTAACACAATTTCAATGAGAAAACTCGGCGACGGAAATGTTTTTTGAACACTTTGAACTAACAAAACTGCTCGAACTGAATTTAATTTCACTAAATTGTGTTTAACCACTTTTTAGAAAAAGATTCAATAGCTTGTGCTGCTTTTTAACAAAACTAGAGGAGACACAAAAATGACGTGTACTCTCTCTCGATGTTGATGATGCTGCCCGTTTGTGGCGAGACCCGCGGCTTTTATTCATAAATTTTGGAAAACCCAGACGTCGAACAATAGATTTTGGCTAGACAGAATGGGTTTTCCTAATTTCTCAGTTTTAATTATTAATTAAATAATTGTATTTAGCATCATTAGATGCGAAAAAAAATAGCGCATCTTTTGATACAATTTACAAGTTGCTACGATCGATGTGACCTAGTTATAATTAATAATTATGCTTATGGGGCGCGGCGTTATAAAAGCTCGGGCACCCCACTTCGCCAGCCATTCAGCGACCAGCTTTCAAAGGCTTCACATCGAACCTAGCAATTATTACTAACAATAAAAATAATAAATTATATACACTTAATCTAAGGCCTTGCCGGATTCTCTAGATATTTACTTTCCCCTAATTAATCGGTGTCTCTCTGCCTTATCCGTATATGGTGTTAATTTAGAGAGACAATCGTGATTCATAAATAATTAATAATATTCGAATTTTAATTAATCTAGCTAATTAGCTATTCGATAACAAAACGCTCTTGACAATGCACTAATGCGGCGTCAGGCGAGACGATCTAGTTTTTACCGTCCCCTTTAATGTGACATTTATTTTTAAACACCCTGTACAATTTAACATCCTGTACAATTTTGTATTTTTGTTGGTTCTAAAGTTAAAGCTTTTTTAAGTGACAATATTTAATGTATTAATACTTAATATTTAACAGTTAATGGAAACGCAATGTTTCTAAAAATTGTTGCCAGTCAACAACTCTATTGGAGTCGTTTCCGAGGAATTTGAAAAAGCTAATTGCTTGTTGTTTGTATTGGTGTTACAGCAACCGACATAAATAAACCTATGCCTTGCTGTTCACGTTCTTGACGATAAAAATGTAGCATTTTATTTTTTAAAATTCCGAGTTCTGTCATGGTAATGTTTATGATTCTATATTTTTATTGTCATTCTATTCCTCTCGTGCAATTTTTTACAGGAAACATAACAAAACTAATGTCTTTATTATTTCGGTTATTATTTGAACAATTAACATAAACGCATTTGCGATTTGCCGTACTCATTGTTGCTATCTCACGATCGCTCCACTCGGTTGTCCAACGGATCAGAGGCGAACTCTCATCGGTGTCTCGAGCCTGACTGAGAATCCCGGAACCAAAACGGCTGGTTGGCCATCTAGATGTCGGAACCATTTTCGACCACGCGTTCCGCATAAGGCTTGCATCTCTTGTAACTTTTCACTCAACGCCTGAAGTGATGCTGTGACCGCGCGCTATCCGCTCTCTATCTCGAAAACGGTTCACCGTTTAAGAAATTTTTTAAACAAAATTTGTAGAAAATTTTATATTCAACAATATTGATAATAGATATAACTAGCAAAAAACCCATAAGAGATGAAATATTTTCAAAACAAGCGCAAAAAACCAATTTTTGTGGTCTTTCACCTTGAAATTTAATAGTTGCTTACACCCTACCATATGTAGGTTTTGAGACAACTTTTAGGGTGTCAATATACAACTATTTACAGACTTACAGCTGGTATCTCGAATTCCGAGATTCTTGCTTAAGGGCAGGTTGGCAGGTCGAGAAAAATGTTGAAATTTGAAAGTTACCTCCTGAGCTTGAAATCATACTTTTATTAGGCGATTTTTTTAATAATAATCTAAAATAATTCCTTGGAGGGGCGCATATAATTTATTTTTTATTTAGGCTTAGTTATTTATTTATTTGTTTGGCGCCATTAGAAAATTGAGCTCTCAAATTATTTTTTAAGCAGTTGTACCACTTTAGAGCATATGCACCCCTTTTAAACTAACTGAACATTCTTTTTGTGCTTAATTTGATGAGTTCATTTATATAGTTTTCTTATGTAGTAAATTTAAATAAAACTTAGTTTTTGAACTGTATCTATCTTTCTCGTCTGTGAAAGAGAGATAACTTTTACAGTTCGGGCGATTTTGTGCAGATGACGCCACAAAATTTGAATTTTAGGGGTTATTGATACAAAACAATTAATCGACATAAATCTTTGTCTAATTAGCGGCAGACAGCTAAGCAAATCATATTTGAGTGATAAGTGAATGTGTATTGTAAAAATTGTAAAAGAAAACTATTACTACAGTTTTGGGATGTAGCGCAAATGGCGCTACTCAATTTGAATCATAAGCGCTATTCTCAGGAGAGAATTTATTTACAGAAATTGCTACCCAATTAACGGTGACAAGCTGAGCAAGCTAAATTTTAGTGTTAAACAAATTTTTTGCTTTATTGTTATGTTGTACACAAGGTGATGCAAAAATTTCACTAATATTCATGACTTTTTTATTCATCTTTTTTTTTCCAAATCTTAAGCAGGTAAATTTTATTAATAAAAATAGCATTATTGTCTACATAATATTAGTTTCTTATGAAACAATATTTTTGGATCTAACGTCATCACATTCTTATTTAATATTATTTAGCAATAATTATTGTTTTTTTTTCATAATTGCAACAGTACCACAAAGCAAACGCTTTTAGATTTATGCAAAAAAGCGTTTCTATTGAAAAAATATGTGTGGACAGGGCTTGAAACTGATGGTTTGATAAAAATTACTCTCGATGTTGATAAATTCCTTTTTATCAATTAAATATTAGGTTCAAAATTTTGAAAACAAAAACGATGTGATTATTATCGCGATTTTGATATAAGATTGAATTTGAATGTTAGAGCAAAAGACAAATGAAATGCCAAAATGAAAAAATGCAGAATAATAAGAAACTTTGTGATTACTAATTGGTAAACAACTTTGCAAAAAAAAAAAATACATTATTGTTAGTCAAACGTATATATTAATAATCATTTATCTACAACAACATTACAGTAGCGTTCTTCGGGCTTCACGAGCGTTTCTAATTCTATTTGAATCTTTACATTTTAATCCTTTGGGAATATTTCGGTTCAATATTTCTGAGATAACATTCTCAAAATAGAATTCTGTCAGCTTTGGCAGCATCAAGTTCTTCCACAAATCTTCATCTCTTATTATTTTTTCCACAAACAAATCTTTTTTGTCATCAATATATGTCACAAAGTAACAATAATGCCTTCTGGTAATGTTAAGTTGCCCTTGCACTTGAAAATAATAATTGGGGCTTTTTTTCAACTGTAATTCGTTGTCCTGGCCTAATTCCAAACAAATGTTTTTTCTTTGCTGCTTCTTTAAAGGAAAGTCCAGATTTAAACACACTGTGTAAGCATTTTACTTCTACCAAACCGTCCTCATCAATAAGACCGATAATAATACCACATTATTCTAAAAACGTGTGAGTATAGGTACAAACCGTCTGGCGAAGCTCCTAAAAAGCCATATTCTAAATCAATAAATAGACCAGAAGGCTGCACTGTCACTTTATACTCTGCAGCAAACTTTTCAAGAGCTATCTTTTCATTGATCTTGCCATATTCTGTAGCTTCACTGTAAAAATTTTTATTGTACAAAATCATTTTTACGTCATTGTGACATTCTGTGTAAGCTCTTCTTTTAATAATTTTTCCAAACAATGAAGCTGTTAATCGATTCAACCTTTCTTGTTCATATGCAAAATTTCCAAACTGACCAATAGTGCTATTTTGAGTTGCGTCTCTTTCCTCTTGAGTAACCTAAAAATTTTAATTATGCTCGGCATTTTTATTGCTCCCTGTTACATTTCTGCATATTAGATAAAATACGTTTTTTTTCTATTTCCAACTCATCTGCATCAAGCTCAGGTTCTAGAGCGTGAACACCATAATCATTATTTTGTTTATCCTTGCTGCTTTTTTTCCATAAGCGTTTTTTACAAGACGGCTTAGAACAAACGTAATTGGTAATTCGTCTTTTTTTAGCTACAAAACTTTTCAGGTTCTTGCAAGGCGTACGTTGAACCGTTTTTCTCCAAGAGTTTAATATCTAATCTGGGCCTTGGTTGTATTGCATTGAAGCTAACGAACTCCTCGTTTGAAAAGATTCTTTCATCGTCAGATTTAAACGCTTACCAGCGTTATATTTTGCAACAAGGCTCATAAACAGTTCAGCCCCGTTGTTTGTCTCATTGTCAAACATCATATCAGCTTTCCTTACCAGGTGTTCTACAGCCCCTAAAATAATTATAATTAAATTTCAAAAAAAAAAAGATAAAACAAAGTTAACCTTCTACTCTTTGATCCACAAGATTTCATTTGATCTACAAGATTTGATTCATTATTATTTGGTGCGGAACAATAATAGTCTTTACAATTCTCATGTTTTCCAAATACGTGGAAAGGACCATTAGCTAAATCCACCTTTAAGCTTTCTACAGTACCACCGATGTTATTATGGTACAATTGGCGTTTAGCAAGATCTACTAATGTTTTAATAGATGCAGCTGTCAGATATTTTTTCAAGGTTATAATTCTTTTATCATCTTTGGCACTGCATAAATGTGCTATAATTTTTGAAAACATGGTTTTTGCACTCAGTCTTCTGAATCAAGTTGCCATACTCCACCTTCATTTTTAAATTAGCGAAGGTACTTGAGTCGCCATCTGCTATAAAGTGTTTATAGCGAACTCCATGCATTTTAATACTTTGATTGAAACCTTCAACTATGATATCTGATTCCATAGCTGAAGACGAGCCGCTCCAATTTCTAAAACATGTATGCTCAAGAGGATTTTTTTTCTTATTGTGCGCCGTTGCACATACATAACAAAATTTGTTTCTGACACCCATAAATAATGCTTTTTTCGTAGCTTTCCCGATAATAATAGCCTAAAAAAGAAACGTAAGCATGCCACACAAAACAGAGTGACTTCTTACAGTGCCAGATGCAGCATCATAGCTGTGCCCGTAACTTCTTTTACTCCATCCACCATCCAAATAAACAGTAATAAATGGTATTCCATCAGGATCAACATTGCCATTTTCTTTAGCTATTCTGGCTTCTTCTTTGCCAGCTGCAATGAAATCTTCAACAAGATTGTCATGCCATGCCTAAAATTATAGTATATTATTATGTGAGCGATTATGACAGCCATTATTCACGCAGATGATGTTTGAGCCCACGAGCCTTGGCGAGTGGCTCAAATCATCTAAGTGAATAATGGCCATAATCGCGAATGTAATACTATGCTTTTTCTACACCTATTCAACAAATAAATTACAGTCAAATTTGATAACTTTAATGAAACTCTATATAATACACTTAATTAATTTTCATTTTTCATTGAGTGAGCTATTAGGATGAAAATATATATTGAAATTTGTGCAGTTAGTAATATTCAAATTTGGAGTTGTCACCTCCATTGCTAAATTCTGATTGGCAGTTTTAGTGGTTGAATTATTAGTTTGCACGGATTGTAAAATTTTTTGACATGTGTCCATTTTATTCTTCATTGAGTTGTCAATGTATCCTTCCGCTACTGCAGTCGATTTCCATCCCCCGTGTCTGTTTAGGGCTGTGATGTCACCTCCTGCATCCACTAGCAGGGTTGCCGAAGATCTTCGGAAAGAGTGCCCCGTGTACAGTTCTGGGTTCGGAAGATTTAAGAAAGTAGCAATTTGTTTCCCCATCATTGAAAACTTATTGATGCCAATTTTCTGACTGGTGCACTTTCCTTTTTGGTAGTTTAAAAAGAAGGAGGAACACTGGACATCTGGTGGACGCAAAGATATGTATTTTTTCACAATTGCATAGAAATTCCCTGTTATTGTAAAGTTGCGAACTATTTTGGTCTTTGTATTGGGCACATTTACTAATATTGCTGATGATAGATCTTGAAGATTCCCAATATCCATTTCTTTTAACTCATTACACCTACATGCCCCCATAATACCCATAATTAGTGCCACCTTAAATGAAAGAAAATGTTGAGATATTGGTAATATTACAGATAATTTAGTTGCTACCTACCTTTGTGGCAAGATATTTCTGGTCATCGGCATTCTGAATAAAACTATTTATTTGTTCGGGAGTGAAGGTTTTGGCCTTTTTTGCTTTATAGCCGTCGGATTTTCGCTTGAGAAATGCTCTTAACTTTCCGTACGTGTCTAGCTTAATGTTATGATGAATTTCAAGTGTACTTCTTAGCATAGAATAGTGTGTCCATAGTGAAGACGCTTTATATTTTTCCGATAATTCTCCAAAGTAGGCTAATATGACATTTTCTGAGAAAGAACTGGTTTTCTTGCTATCACGCCATTCTATAAATGATTTGTAAACAGACTCGTAGTCTTTTTTGGATTTTGCAGGTAGGAGATTTTCGGTTGTTATTCGAGCCATTTGGAGTATTTCCGGTGGAGTACAATTTTCTTCATCACTGCTATTACACATTTTAACGTTAATTTATTAGTTTTAACACGAAACAGAGGCACATTTATCATTAATCGGTACGAAGTGCGTACGTTGAAAAACCTAAACAAGGAATATGGCGACACACTTGGCTGTCACGCGAGTCGATTGTCAGGCGCAGAAAGAGTTGATCGTGGGCAATTCAAATTATCATTGGATGGAACACCCGTGAATAATGAATTTCTAATTTTTTTATTGGACGAGAACCGTGAATTGTGATCCATAATTCACGGTCGTGAATTATAACTACGATATTTCTTGAAAAAAATGCTAATAATTGCGATGTAATTCAATAGGTGTAGAAAAAAACAATAAAGCACTTTCCAATTCGAAGTGTTCAACATAAATATAGAAATATAAAAGTTTTTGAAGTAGTATTATAATATTATCATATTATCTACATTTTTTTCAACATACATTTCCTAAATTTTCTTCAATTTTGTGAAACTTTCTGAAAGACATTGGAGGAATATCCATTATTGTGCAGAGTTGTTCTAAGTGACTGTGACAACTACCAGTAGATAGTGTACCCCATACTGCTCCAGTGTTGACAGGGAACTCATTTTCACAATCTCTTGGTGAATTGTGTGTTGTATTATCATCATCATGTGTGCTTTTTATGATAGTAATATTACACATTGTACATTTGAAAAATAATTTTGACACTAAGCCGTCAGTAACTTCTTTCCACACGTACAACGCTTATAATGTTGAATTTGAAGCTCTAAAGCCCAATCAAGCACGTACTCCAGATTTACTATTCGATTGCTAATAGCTGGAGAAGACATTACCAAACAATGTCTTCTCCACCACTTCAATGTTTAATTCATGAGCCATAACACTGGAAAAAATTATTATGCTTACATGCAAGACTTATTTTGATAAAAACTAAACATATGTTTATTTGCATCTAAAATTTTATTTTACCTTTCAAACCCTTCTTGGGGCTCCCAATCTTGAACATCAAATGTGTTTTGTTCTGCGATGCTGAAAAAATCTTGTGTATTATTTTGAGGATGTAATATATTCATTTTTACCTAACTGGTTCTTCCAATTCTTCACTATCAGTTTTTTCGTTTGGCAACATGCTAGAAAAAACAATATGTTTGTGTTCAAATGTTTTAGTTTATTATACAGAGTCCGGCTGATAAACCGTCGGTTAAAAAGATTTTGAGGTATTTGAGAAATAAAAATTGATATGCGTAAGTTTCAAGCAAAAAGCTATTTAATGAAAATATTGAAGCTTATGTCTTTTCCAGTTTATGCTTTTTTACTCTAATGAATTTTAGTATGTTAGGTTGGAAGATCTACAGCTATGTGACAACTAATAAAGATTGTATATCTTTTTTAAATAGAAATCTACAGACTTTATTACATGCATGATCGGTATCATAAATTTGTTGTTAGTTATTATCGAACTAATTATTTAAATATTTTAACAACGTACTATTTTCACATAATAAACCACATAATAAAGTGCTCCATTAGACTATAATTATTTATGCAACGTTTGCATACTAATTTTTATTTTCCAAATATCTTTTGTTGTCGATATCTTTCTAACCGACTGTTTATCGGCCCCACCCTGTATATAACTTGCAATAACATACTTGATTGATTCCACTGCAGTCGATTCCAGTGCAATACGTCTAGTTGCATGCATTTTTCTGGCACATTTCGATCGGTTATTGCGTTTCAATGGTTTTTTTGATCTTTTTGCAGAACCCATATTTTACCAAAAAACGTACTACGATTAAAATTAAAGATGATTTAACTTTTTTTTAAATAATTTCAGCGGTTATTTATACAGCGCGTCCAACAAATAATGCGTAATGCATTTATCTCGGTCGACATAAAAAAAGCTTCAGAGAGCAAAACAACATTGATGCCGTCATAATCGAAAACAGAAAATGATCAAAAAATTAAATTTATACAATGTTGACTACACCGAGGATTTTTTTCAAAAGCAGTTTGTTTAGATTTTATTTCTATAGTTCCAGACTTTTGAAGCCTTTGGATAAGAAGCAGCCGGAGGGGCACAGCTAATGAAAAAAAAACATGCTAAGTAGACTATTTTAATTTTTATTACTGTGTTCATATTCATATACCACAAGAGTCTCCTGCAATGTATTATGTATACATATTACTTTGATTCTAACAATTTT
This sequence comes from Lagria hirta, assembly GCA_947359425.1. Taxonomy (NCBI): domain Eukaryota; kingdom Metazoa; phylum Arthropoda; class Insecta; order Coleoptera; family Tenebrionidae; genus Lagria; species Lagria hirta. The sequence continues at coordinate 26,097,384 of OX375799.1, forward strand.
TATGCATTATGCGTTGATTTTTAGACACGCAATGTATTTCACAAATTTACCACAAGTTGTAACTTACCTATTATGCGTCTAATTGTCCTAAAAAACACAGATTAGCACTTTTCGAACCTACTTTTTACTAAAAATATTTTGAAATTTCAAAAATGAACACAGAAGCAAATAATGCAGACGCAGCCGAAAACTTGAAAACTGAAAACTACAAGAAGAGCGAGGGTGAGAGTAAATTACTCGTTTGTCATCGCTAATGAACGAATCTTATCAGTAATAATACTGATAAAAATCGAGAATCTTAAAATGCATTTGACATGCAATTTAGCATTGGTGTTGCCATCTTGTGACGCATTTTGGCGAATGCGACCTGCCAACCCACCCTTAAATGACTGGACTATGCAGGCTCAACGTGAACACATCTAAGGAGTGGGAGAAGGTCGACGATTTTTCCAACAGGGCAGGCCGCAGAAAAAATCGTTTATTAAATTTTACACTCTTTTTATTTGAAAAACTTGCTTTCAGACCTACTTTGGTTGACGCCAGAAAACATTTATTTGATATGAGTGTAACGGATGTTTTCTTAAATTTGAAGTCAAAGTAGGCGGTGCCAGTGAGTTAATTAATAAATAAAAACACTGTTATTATCAAATATGATTATGATTACTATTATGTATATTAATCTCAACTGTAAAATTTCACTAATTATTTATTAATTAGTTAATTATTATTATATATTGCTCCTTTGAAACCAAATCGACAAAACACACGTTACTATCGAAATAGAATATTTTTATTTATCAATTTCATTTGAGACGGGTTTATAGATACCTCATTTTACATGTTAAATTGTGTACAATTAAAGTTATAATTAAAAAAACGTCAATTAAGAAAATAAAAATATGTAAATAAAAAGCTTGCGTGAAAACATATTTAAGGGTTTAAAAAAATATATTAAAATGTTAACGTTAAGAATAAAAATTAATTATTTGAAAAGAAAAGATTGACATCTTCTGAAAGATTTCAACAACATAAATAAATTCAAAATTCACATACGTGAATTAACATTTAGATAAAAACAACCAAATACAAATTAAACTAATAAATTTACATTAGCTGTTCAATAATACAGAAAAAGTATTATTCTGTTAGATCAGAAGAACTTTCGTTGTCAAAATTAATAATAATTAGTTCAATTTGAGCTTCAATTATATTATCTAACTGCCACATTTTTTTTTCCACCTCAGTTTTGACATGATTAACAACGGTTTTCCATTTTTCTGCAGTTATTGTCGCAACCGCTTCATGAAAAAGATTTTTTAAATCACTAAATTTAAAAGTAGAATTTCTTCCCGCTATATAGTTTTTAATCTGAGTCCAAATCAATTCAATAGGGTTTAACTCACAGTGATATCTAGGAAGTCTCAAAACTTCTTTACCTTGTGCTTTTGCCATTTCGTCTATAATAGGTTTTGAATAGTTACTTTTATTATTTTTTGCAATTGCTAATTCTACTTTTAATAGATTTTCTTCGTGCTCAATACTTTTTGCTGTCAACCATTCTTCAATATCAGCTTTCTTGCTTGCAGCCGTCGGAACTTTTTCAACGAACCTTGAGTGGTACGGTGCATTGCCTTAAACTACCACTGCATTGTTGCCTAATTTAGGAAGTACATGTGAAAACCAATTTTCAAACGATTCACCGTTCATTTCCTCATGGTAATTGCCCGATTTATTTGACTCAAACGCCCACAAAGCATCTGCGACAAACCCATCTTCACATCCTATCTGACAAACAATAAGTCTTTTTCCTTTTCCTGTAAACATAAATGAATTTTTTTGATAACACTGGAGTCACCATCACCAATTACCTTTTTGTACCTCAAATTATGCATTGACAATGACTGTTTAAATCTATCTAAAATAATTTCGCTTTCCATTGCTGTTGAAGTTCCGTTTCAATTTTTGAAACATTTATGTTGACTGACTGGTTTGTTTATTTTTTCATAGTATTTACAATGTTTGCACATTTTGTTTTTGACTCCGACAAATAATACTTTTTTTGTACGTTCGCCGATAATGCATTCTACTCCGGACAATGCATTGTGATTTGTTTTATAGGATCTTTTAGACCATGCTCCATCAACTATCACTGTAATAAAGGGAATTCCATCTGAATCTACATCTCCAGCTTCAACGGCCAATCTATATTCCACTTTACCATTTTCGATCATGTTTTCAAAAGCTAACTCTTCTGAAGTTTTAAATATAACTTTTTCAGCTTTTTTATAAACGTTGTCCGAAAATTGCGGAATATTTAGTGCTGCACAAATCTCTGACAATTGGGTATAACCAGAACCCACACCCACTATTCCACATACCGCAGAGTTATTTACTCCAAAATCTTCATCTTTTTCTGAACTAAATTTACCCGCTAAGCCACACAAATCACATTTATATGTAAACACACTGCGAAGACCAAACTGTTGCTCATTAATTATTTGAATATCAAAAAAACTGCAACCAAAACCGTCGTGTTGAATTGATCTCAAAGATGTTAATAAATGGCTAATATCAACTATTCTACGTCCACTGAGAACATAATTGTTCGTATTTTCACTAATGCTGTTGTTTTCAATTATAAAAGAATTCTCTTCATCGCCAGAAGTGTTGGAAACAGGATTTCTGTTCTCTTTATCTTCAATTTGGGATGGGTTTCTACAGCTGAGACTATTATCTTCATTACATCGGCGGTTTTTCCAAACATTTTTCATTATTTGCTTTCTAGACTTCCGCTTGATACCGACAGAAAGATGTTTTTTAGATTTTGGTCCCATAATGTTTTGCTTTTTTTAAACAAAAACCACACTGTGAATATTTTTATATAATATATATATATATATATATATAGATATATATATATATATATAGACGTATAAACGTTCATTATGAAGCCAAAAACAGCATACTTTGCATCTGGCGCTTAGCCCACCGACTGGTTTCCAAGCCCGAAAACGGGCTTGAGAAAAATTCCATGTATAACATCAAATTTCTCAATAACGGTTTTTTATTTTTCAACCAAATTTTATCTCATACTTAGATGGGTATTGAAGACGTTCATTACGCTTTACGTCATCATTTTATCATAAAGGGTTTGTTTGTTATCAACAATAATCCAAATGGATGCAGGGCTTCTCAATGGCTTGAAACATATCAAGACAAACGGTTGTAGTTCAACCATTTTTCGTTAGTGGCCGCTGTTGACGCTGGCGCTTATAATAAAATATATATTACGCATTTTACGCTCCAAGATAGATTATTCTGGAATAATTTCCTCAGTCTTGTGCACCATATTGCAACAGTGTTTTATTTAGTTTTTGTTATCTTAATGACGGAATTCCTTTGTCATTCACCTCCAACTTGATGCAAGGTCGTTTTATGTAACTCGTAGACAGTTTTAATTCATTAAATCAAATTTTTACATTTGACTGCAAATGCTTTATAATATTGAGCAAATACAAGCCTAATAGGTACTTTTTGTCAGTTTGCAGTGATATTCCAAATTTTTAGTTTTAATTCATCTCATAATATTGATACAAGATTTATTTAAAATGCTTTTTAATAGTACAATAATTATCACAGCGGCAGCGCGTTGCTAAAAAAAGTAACTAATTAACATATTTAATTCGTTATATTTAAAAATTTGCCATAAGCACACTGTAAGTAAGCAGATTGCTGAGTAAACACATAAAATATGTGGTAAACAATAAAAAATCATACGGTGTGGTTTATTTTGACTTACTTGAAAAATTTTAAGAATGAAATTTTGAAAAAACACTTAATATTTTGCAAAAAAAAAGCTACGTGAAATTATGTCAGATAAGTATCATCAAATTGATTGGTAATTTAGCAAAAAATTCTAAACAAAAATAACACATCCACAAAAAACAAATTTTGGGTTTTTTTATTATTGGGATACATAAAATCAACAATATTTTTAAAAGTGCAACAAAAACACCACAACGTTCTAAATAATACAAAAGTTAAAATTTGTAATGATAAGCAAGGTGAAAAATGTGAAATGTTATTAAATAATAAAATAAAGTTTTTATGTTTTATAAGAAAAGATTCTGTCCAATGAATACTTAATAAATAGAAAACTTTTACTCGTGATCACTGATAACTTTTCGTGCGCCTAAAAGCGACCCAAAAAATAAGCGGATAATATATAAAAAGATATGCTAGTAATTTTATATTAAATTGTTAGTAGTAACAGAAGATGAAAGGTATTTGAATATTTTTCCTTTTCTGTTAATCTTTCATTTTTATAACTAATTTAAGAATTAAACAATTACTAGAATTTTTATTTCAATTTCAAATTACATGGTTAGCAAAAGCATAAAAATATTACAAAACTCTCAGAATTGTTTGTTTCTGCCGCTTATGGTTTATTCAAGAAATATTTACAGAATACTCACATTTTTTCGTGTCTATAAAAAATGAGTGAATATTTTTTTATTTTAGATCATGAAGGAATCATACACGCTCACGTTAGGAAAATGTTTCCAACACAATTTTTACCAGAAAATCAATTTTACAATACTGGTAGTTGAGTTTTGAGTTCAAATGGTTCATTAATACCTTTTTATTTCGCAATAATTGCAACATTTTCTTGAAATAAATTACTAGCGAAAGAAACAACTTTGCTTTTAATTATAAGAAAAGTCCTTTATGTATGGTAAACGCCTTTTAATTTGTTTTCAAAAAGTTTCTAGTTTCTGCATACTTCATCTGGTGAAGAATAACATCAGAAACATTATACTCACAAATTTACCCGCGAAAACAAAATACCTTACGCATAGTCTCTAGCTAGATGACCTCACAGCGATAAATAATAAGTATAGGTAAACAATCGAGAATCATTCAACGGTTTTTTTCGTTGAAGATAAGAAATACTATGTATGAGGTTTATTTATCTATGGGTAAATAGACTAAATAGTAGTCCTTACAAAATTGATTTGTTTTTCATTAATTTACGTGTTACCTTCATGAAGATATAAATAGTTTTCGTAAAAGTTTTAGCTGCACCTTTTGTTATCTCTTATTTATAAATACAAAAAAAAAGAATAACTTTAATGATTAATACAATGTAATGTTTCGATGGCTTGCTGGTTCTTCGGCTGAGCTGCTTGCACTTTCTTGGTCATTTATCCAACTACTACTGTATTAATAATGAATATACAACATTTACTAATTCTGTATAGGTATACTAAAAGATGTGGATGATTAATAGTTTTTAGTTATGTAAATTTTGAAAGTTACCTTTTAATCGTGTGGACTCTAAACCAAAACCAATGTATCGTAATTGTTTGCCTATCAATTCCAGAGAACGTAATTTTTTAATGTAAAAAGAAAGTACTACTTTTTTCAGTTCAAGTTTGGTTATTAATTTGTTATTATATACATGATTAGAGAGTAAACGAAGGAATGCGATGATAACATAATTGTCGTAATGATGCAAACAATTGTCGCTAAAGATGGTGAATGGGTCTTAAATTAAAAATATTATTATTTTAATCCATGACAACATATAATAGTACATGAATAAAAGTTTTTATAAAATAATTAAAAGTTTCTTCTTGCTGAAGAATTCGATATTATTGTGCTACTAAAACCAATACATTATTAAAAACCTTAATACATTATTAATAACATTATCAATACATCATCATTATCATCAAAAATCTATGTGTTTGCACAAAACAATTATTTAAAAATAAACATTTACGGCAAACAGCTGATGCTATTTTGTAAAACCGCTCAAACCACGTTTAATGTAAATACTGTATGGAGATAGCCGTAACAGCATCGAGTTAATAAATAAATCAAAGTCAATTAATTATTAACACAAAACTAAGGTACATATTACTTATGTGAATACATAAGTACATTAAATACATTAAATGTTGAATTTGAAAAAATTTAGCGCTAACAATTAAATTGTTAAAAAAAATATGGCGGCTGTCGGAATCGAACCACGTTTTTTCAAATGTAAACCAAGCATGCTGTTCGCTACGATATGCTAGACTTTAGAGAATATGCTTTTATATATCGATAAATAATAAAGATGCATCTAAAAGTGTAATATTCTGCAATAGACTGACCTGAAAAGTCTCATCAAAAACAAAACAGTCTCCAGTCAGGATTTCATATATGGCGAATTATTGCCATTGGTGTTATTACTATTACATAGTGTTGTTATTTAGTTTTGGTTAAAAGCTTATTCAATAATAAAAGTTTTATAGACACACAAAAAATACCCAAGTAAACACAATTTTTCTAAATTAATTTTTAGTAATGGAACTTATGAGAAACAAAAAACATATACACTATAAAAAAAACTGTTGCATTCTAAGAAATTTACAACATTAAAAAATCTACATGTTTAAAAATATAGGTGGAAAACTAATTATTATTTGAGAGTTCTAGACGATTATGTTGTAGAATGCAGTATTTGCAAACGTGTGGAAAGAAATGTTATAGCTTACTAATATGAATATTATGGCTGATACTTGTTACAGCATGTAATTAACAAATAAAGACGTATTCATTAAGTGTCTATCAGAATAGTATTCAATTAATGTAGGTATATTTAATTTTATTGCCCTAAATTCAATTGAAAAATAAAAGATTGCTTTCAGGCTCCAATGGCCATTATCTAAAATAATGGCAATCGTTTACTAATAGATGAAAGATTTACGGTAGATGCCGCAATATAAAGAACATGAATAATAAAATAATTTTGATATTGAATAAAATACCTATATTTAGGCGTGATCAAAATTAAAACAGAATTCTGTTATTTTATTTTGTAGCGAAACATTATTCGATATCAAATCTGCACTTGTAATTGAATATATCGTAGCTGTAGACACAATGTCTGCCATTCTTGCGTTGTTTGATCTTCATCCCACGCAGCGCATGAGAAATTTTGCTGTATTTTCTTCAACCAAGCTCAAAACATCTAGAAACTATGTGCTTATCACTCTTTCAAGCGGCAACCTTGCAATGGCTTTAAAACATGCGTAAGTTATCGACTTTAAACACACAATGGGCTTGAGACAATGTGCGAAATGATTGGGCTTCTGTAACGCGATGAGATATCAGTTGCGTGTTTAAGATTATATATGGATTGGATCGCGGATCCACTGCGGGGGGCCCTTTGCCTGAGCTATATCAACGGCGGGAATCATCCGTACTATACGTATTTATATATAATATATATAATAGATTATAATATTAAAAAGAACTTACCTTAGCCTTGTTACGTTTGTTTTTTAAGATATTTCTAGATTAGAAAAAAAACACAACCAACAAAATTGATACTCAAATAAATGAAATGCAGAAGAAATAATTCGAGAGCTTTTTCACAATTTTCCCTCTTACTATATCCCTACTTCCAACGACAGACAAATATCTACAACTACAATAAAAGACTTCTGAATAACTACTTACCTGTATATTTATATATTCTGAGAAAAAAATAACCTGCTTTCTTTTTAAAAACTTTGAATGGCCTTGTATAGTATTATCAATATTATCATACTTGCTGGTTGGAGACCTACTTGTTGCACTCAAGATCAAAATTTTTTGTTTGAAAGTTAAAAAATAAAAATGGATTAAAAAACAGCGCAATTAGAAATAAAATTTAATGAGTTTTGTTTGTTTGTTTAAAAATTTTGAAAATCAAACACCTTATTTGAAATAAATTTATTCTAATACTTGAAATAATCAAAGTCAGCAGATAAAGTTGTACAATTAAAACAAAAGCTCACTTTGATGTCATCAAATCTTGGAGTTTTTTTGTAAATTTTGCAAATTGCCAATAAAACAATTTTTATACCTACATTTTAAAATTATAGGAAGGATATATTCATTGCATTTCATTCTTTTCAATGCATTTTTGTCTGTTGTATTTAGGTAATTTAGACAAAAGGTTCCTAGCCCGGAGGTGAACAGATTAACTGTGTTTTACCCCATGCTGAGCCATTCAACTGTCAAGCTTTATATTGGTTTCTTAAAAGTTGAAGAAGCAGGCAACTTTTACTACAGTAAAATGGAATTTTAGTTTGGTACCGTAGACCCTTAAGAACGTCTTACGCTAAGTCGACCCTGAGATGATGGCGATGCAAACCGACGGAAACATAAGCATTTCCTAAATTTAAGCATGTCTTATGTTGAGTTATTCTTAGTTGTAAACGGTGCGAACGGCCGTAAGTGATACCGGTCTCTTGAAATTTGAGCCGGGTTGGCAGTCGAAAGTGCCGATTGTCCATTTGTTTCGTTGCTGTTTCTGTGTGCTGCTACGGAGACAGAGACTGAGGTTAATCCCAGAACTCCAGTCCTCCCAGAAATGGGTCTTAACGTAACCACTTAAATACAAGTGAAAATAATATAATTTTGAATATATTTAAGCCGAATTGAAAACAAATTGGTTTAAAATGGAATAAACGATTTTTTCTGCGGCGTGCCCTGTTTGAAAAATCGTCGACCATCTCCCACTTCATAGATATGAGCACGTGAAGCCTGCATGCATGTGTTTTGATGCACTCTTTCTTGAAAATGAATACAGTATAGGTGGAAATAAGTTGATTAGATTTGCTTTAAAGCTAAGCCTTGTTGTTCGGGCTTCTAATTTTCAAAACATTGCTTTCAGTTCCTTGCTGAAAGCGATGTAGCACCTATGTTTGTTTTGGCATTATTGAATATTGGTAATGTTACTTTATCAGAAAATTTTCGCAGAACAATGAGGAACTCCTGATCCTTTTTCTTACACTTTTTGGTATAGTCACCTCCTAACCAAGGTCAAGTATCTTTAATTAACATTTTATCAATATATATATTTATATGCCAGAGGAAATTGTTCAATTCTGAAAAGTATGGCATTTGTTGCTGATCTGCTAGAAGAAGCACATCTCTTAAATCTCAACCTGAGCTTCTTCTAATGATAAGATGCCAGGAAGAAGTACGAGATTGGTCACAGCGCTTGGTAGAAAATCTAGATCGGTGAATACATCAGCATCCCAAGGATATATTCCGCACTTTTTAAATGCGTGAAGGATACTACTTAGCGTCAATGCTTTTTTATGAGCAATTCTAACACATCTGACTACCTCATATATAGTTAACGGTTTTCCTGGATGTTGCATCATCCAGCTGTCAATAGCTGTAGTAGATTGAAAATGGCTTATAATCACTAGCATCTAATGGTTGTAGCTTATTTGTGGAGTGCGGTGGAAGTTTTAAAACAGTCACACCATTGTCTTTAGAAGCTTTAGCATTTGAATACTAATGTTAAGAGGCAACTATCTGCTCCAGGGTTTACACAAGAATTTATGTTGGAACAGCTAAGTATGACATCTGATCACGACGATCAGAATAAGTTGTAGTTTTTTGGACAAGTTGATTGGTAGTGGTAAACTCATTAATTGGCTTTGAAATTTACAGATTGAGTGCAACCATCTAAAATACGTTTGTCTGTTACAAACTTTTTTAGCTGTGGGTTCAAAAGCTACGTAGCTATGAACTTATAGAAAGGAAACTGGATTTTTTTCTCTTACCATCAAAGAGATTAGGTGCTGCTTCAAAACCTGATATTGCCTTTGCCAATCCAAAAGGATTAGCAATAAATATTAGTTGCTAATTTGGCTTGCAGGGTTAGAAGATTGATGCTAAGGAGTTTTGTTGCGTTTTATAATTGCTTCTGTTATCCTTAGCAACCTTTAATTTTTTTTGTTCAGACTTTTTCATATTTTTCCACAGTTTATCAGCAAGCTCAATTTTAATATCATAAGATATTCGGTGGAATATTCAAAATACTTTCTTTTTTTTTATGTGACTGTATATAGGCTCAGTTGCCAGAGTACTTCATACTACAGCTGTGTTGAAGTTGGAATTTGGACTAACAGGCATAACTGAAGTTGAGACTGCACATATTACACTTTAGAATTGATACAGTACTGGATGTCTACAACTTTGTGACTTTCAAATGATTTATTGCTATTTACTGTTTTTGGTTCTGGTGGAGTCTCTACTTTATGCTTTAAAATTGTGATGAGATATTACCAACAGAATTTTGCCAAATCAGATTTCATTTTGAACAAACCTGCTTGTTACTTTCCTCATCAGCAATAAAAGCAGTTGTGAAGTGATATTCTTTAGCCAAGGTCCGAGGTTTACAGACCTCCAACCATAGTTGGAGGTGAACGAACTATAGACCTGGTTTTTTGTTATCGATGAACATACCGAGCCTAACATGAGGCTTGGCAGATATCTGAGGCTCTCCCACATTAGGCATATCTCGCCAAGCTTTTAGCTGTTTTTTCTACTTTTGGTACAGTCTTGGTTACGTGCATCCCTAGGTTATACCCGCACCCAATCCAGACTCCAAGGTACTTAACTGCCGCCCTTGATGTAATGCAGTGTCCTTCAACTTTGAGAGTCAGAACTGGTGGTTTTTTCTGCCCTTCCAGGACTGCCACTTCAGTCTTATGAGCCGCCAGCGTAAGTCCGGTGTTGCTAATCCACTCAGTAACAACGCTTGCAGCCTTATTCATTGCCCATTCTAAACATTCTTTTGTTTTTTCAACCCTCACCATCGCCAGCTTGTCGGCGCATCCGATAAGAGTGATGCCATCGGGGACAGTGAATTTCAAGACGGGGTCGTACATTATGTTCCACAAGAGAGGTCCTAAGACTGATCCCTTTGGTACCCCACACGTCATTTCTATCTCCCGTTCTCTCACTTGTACAACTCTTCTTTTTAGACAAGCCATACCGCTTTAACTCAGTAGGAAGACACTCTTCTTCTAAGCAGTTCACTGATGATGGCACTCCATGGTGCAGTGTTGAATGCGTTTTTTACGTCAAACGTTACTAGTGCGCACAACTTTCGGTTGGTGTACGAGACAAATTGCACGAATAGTTTGCAATTCAGCAGCATTGCTTTCAATAGTATCGGCGGATTTGTCTTTTCCTCTTGTCCTCGTTAGTTTTCTTTTTGTCCGGACGCAAGAATCTCGGATCTCCTTAATATGGGGGTTCCACCAGTATTTGGCTTTACGCCCTGTGCTCTTTCCACTCCTTTGCAGTGCTGACTGACAGGCTGATGTAATAGCTGTCATCCAGTCCCCAACATCTATTCCTTCGCTTGTCCGCATATGCTCCGCTAGGTGCTTGACAAAACGAGTTTTGTCTTCTGCAGCTGCCTTCTACCGCGTTTTCCGTCCTACAAGTAACGTAATGTCCTGTCTCTGAAATAACAATAAAGATATTCCTATGATCGGATGAATTCTCCGCTTCTGAAACTTGCCAGCTGATGTTTCTTCTGTATAATGAGGCAGAGACAGACTCTTTACGTCTAGACAATTGTAGTCTTAGACCCACAAGTGCCAGCGGAGGTCTAATACAGATTTTGCACTATTTGCTCTTGCCTTGTTTGGTTCCGAAATTAGCATAAAATCAGACTCTTCTGCGACTGCGGATTGCTGTCCTAGGTCCCATGCGGCTCGGCTTCGGTTTTGGTCAGCCTCAAAAAGCCGCAAACCTCGCTGCTGTGTGGTAACTGAAACGCTTGCCATTTCTAAGGTTTAGATTTCTTCTTCTGGCCAGGGGATAGTTGAAAGCCAGCAGCTCTTCTAAAGTGTGGGCATTCTTTATCTCTTGCGCGATGGCGCGATCTTTTTCATAGTGGGGGCAATATGATGTGTTTTTGCATTCTTTTAGGCTGTGTCTTTCTTTGGCGCATTTCTAACAGAGGGTCTTTCTGTCTTTGCCTGTGCATGCTTGCTCTAAGTGGTCATAGCTCTAGCAGCGCCTACACCTACGGGCCTCTTGTCGCTCGCTTACATGTATAACGAAACCAACGGTTATGTGACGTCATTTTTTTTATGTATAACATTGATTTATGTATTCAATCAAGTCCACAACCTCTATGCTAACGTTTAGATTTATATCTAAACCTGGAGTCATTCGTCGAGTTACCAACCACTCACTGTCACAAGAGGAACTGCGATGTCGCCTTCATATCAATAATAAATATCTCACATTTAACAATGGTTACTGAAACTAAAAGAAACAAACTGAATTCGCTGTTTTCACCAATCCGTAACTAATCATAAATGATTGGTAATCATAAATGATTACCTTTGAACAGTAACTGACTTAAAAGCTTCCTAGTGTAGAACTATATAATAAAATTAAATCCTATTGACCAATTAGAATCTCATAAGCACATGAAAATCTTATAAGTAGTTATGTGATGTTATAATCTAATTAGAATGCTGTAAGTAAATTGGACTTGTAATGATTGAGAGTCAGGGCTTTACACAAACTAGAATCCTATAGTCAAACTAGAATGCTGTAAGTAAATTAGAATGGCACCACTTTACAAACAATCTGAAATTCCATAATCCAATTGGAATTTCTAAATAAATTGGCATTTACTGAATTACTTTGAATTTTACAAACAATTCAAAATTCTATTGATAACCTTAATTTTTAGAACTAATTGCAGCTGCTACAACAAACTGCAGAATTTGTGAAATTAATCTCAGTTAATTCACAATTGAAAGTCAACTGTCTTTTCTTAAAAGAAGAAAGAACTGTAAATCACTTTGTAAAGCGATCATAATATAAATAGCGCTCCAACGCTAATTAAACTGTTGTGTAGAGTTGGATTGCTGTAAGGAAGAGCCCGGTGATTAATTGTCATTGAATGCGCAGTGGTTTGTTTACGTTCGGTTGCTAAGTAACGGTACGATTTCATCTTAGACAAACAACTTTAGATGAGAAAGCGCTGTATGCAAAACTTTGTACAAGTTACAGCGCTCGCAGCGGATGTGGGCAAAACTAAAGCGAATCGTGGAAAATTGAAAAAAGTATAATTTTATATAGAATTTCTTTAAATTTTTATTCTGACATTAAAAGACTTTTAAATGTTTATATTTCTATTTTAGAACAAATGAGACAGCAATTAAAACTTAGATTCTAACAGTAACATAAAAGTCAAAATGACATAACGCTACATCTTAAAAGTATTGTTAACGTGTGTTTTTTGTCAATTTTTGTAAATATTTATGTCTAGCTTCTACTTTAAGCGGATCAACAAAGGATCAACCAAAACAGGATTAGTTTGTCCACGTAAATATCTCACAGATTTTTCATCTGTTCCTACAAATATCTTGTTAATAGTCTTTGGCCAATAATACAATATACATCTTATAAATATGGTTGCAATTGAATTGCCTAAATGCTTATGTTCTGTACAATCCAATGCATGAAAATTAATTTCCTTTAAAATAGTAGCTCTCAACAAAGTCGACACATGGTTTCTGTGACAATTGCGAAGAATAAGATAAAAAAGCCGAGATAATGCTTGAGTGGTTACAAAATATAAAAAACTACCCGGTTTTACCAAACGTGACCCTGGGTACTCTTTAGCTGCAATCACTTCTAGGTCAACATCACCATCAGAATGTAACAATATATCTAGTGCGCCTATACTTTTTAACTCCACTTTTACATCCTCGCACCAGGCCCGAACAAAGGTACAATCAAGCCCATATTCAGACAAGAATTACCATTGAAAGGTTATTTGGAGTGTGGAAAAGAAGATTCCCTGTTCTAGCTTACGGTCTGCGGTTGAAACTAAAGGAATTGATATGGCTGTTTTGGACGAATTAATTGAGATGGGAAAATTACCAGTTATACACGATGGACATCATGCAAATGGGAACATTAGGGATGCATTCATTAACAATCATTTTATACATTAATAAATATTTTATTCGGTTATCTTTTTCATTTTTTCTACTTTGTGCTCTAATAATTCAAGTTTCAATTCGCGCTTTCTTCTCTTATATTCTAATTTTCCGCGCAGCTCCTCTTCTGCGAGCTGGGCAACCTGGATCCTGATGTCCAGCAGTTTGTTATATTTCTCTGTCAGTTCCGACGAGGTCAGAGCCTTGACCTGCAGAGGCCGCCTTCGTTGACATCTAAAATTTATCTTCTTTGACATCTAAAATTTATCTAGTTTAAATAAATAGTTGAAACGATTTACTAAAAACATACCAGTCCAGGTTGCGAGCGCGAACTTTGGCGTGGAGTGGCAGCGCTCGTGCTGGGGCTCGGTAGAGGGGTCATTCGGTTGAAGAATTGGGTTTCAATTTGCACAAAAAAATTGTTTGTATCTAACTTACCATTTCACCACAAACACTTTGAACCTCCGGTTCGGGCTGAATAGCATTTTACATGTCCTCGATAGCCTGTAAATGAAAACAAAGTAATTGTTGTACGGTATAGACATTTTTAGAACTTTACCAAATCCTCATCAAATTCATTGATGAGCCCGTCGATGGTTTTTTCATTTACGATGCTGCGGAATAGGTCTTCGCCCTCCACGCGCCGTTTTTTCGCAAAGCCGTTGCCTAAAAATATTAATTATAAAATTTGCTAACATTACACTGGCACTAGTACCTGTCAATAGAGTTTCTTTCTTCTCTTCTGCCACGACTTTTTTAAATATTTTTTTTTGGTTGTAAAATTTTTTTAGTTGGTCCGCCTCTCTATGCGTTCCGCCTGCTGCATTGAACTCGAGAGCAATGCGGGACCAACATTTTAATTTTTCCGTATTATGGACCGCATCCGTTTTTTTATTTTCTACCACGTGCTTGTAATTATAAACTATATTCAATAATCTGTCTTTTTCAGCCCCGGTAAAATTTACAGATCTTCTTTTGGTCTGAAGTAAACATAGTTATTGTTAATATATTACTTGAAAAAATGTACTCACATTATCCATAACGATAAAACGTGTTTGATAACTTCTTTGATACGTCTTTCAAAACGGGGAACTTTGAAATAAATAAACTATAAAGGTTATGTTATCACTTTCTCGTGGTGTGTCATGGAACAATATCAACTTTTAGTTATATTACTAATATTTCCTAAAACTTACTAGCACGTGTGCCATGTTGCCAGAGCGAAAACTCTAAGGCGATCTTAAAGTTAAGAATGTCACAAACGTCAACGGTGCAAACCAACTGCGACTTAAGCAATGCTTAACTTTAAGTTGTTTTAACTTAAGCATTGCTTTACGAAATACGGTGCAAACGGCTATAGATCCACCTAGTAGTAGTTTTTGAAACATTTCTTCTGCCGGAAGCAATGTAACTCCGCCTCCAAAGTCAACTTCAAATGTAACTGGAAATTGATAGATGTGAACAGTGGTGGTCTGCGTCCAGCGTCGAAGCAAGTAAATTAAAAATATTGATGTGGTCCATTCCATATGTGTGGTCAACGCTGTCGTTGTCAATTTGGAATTCTTCAGACACATAATTTTCAGAGCTATTTGTTTGATTTTTTCTGGTTTTCCTAGACATTAGGCTTGAAATACATACTTTTGAAACGTGACCTACTTTTTGGCATAATCTACATTTCAAGGTCGAACGATTTGTGCGGCAATCTGGGGCACAATGGTTATTACGGGAGCATCTAAGGCAAAGGTTTTCAATTCCTAGTCGGGTGTAATCTATAGTTGAGTTACCTAAATAATTTTTGCTTGAACTGTGAAAAGATTTCTGTACACCGGGTGATTTACTTCGAGGTCGAACATGTTTATTTGAGTCATTTTTACGAGTAATTTTGTTTATTGTCCCGTTAGAAAGTTCTTTTATTGATTTTTTTGTCAATATTTGGTTTTCCAATTTAGTACCTTCAAGACATGTAGCTTTTTCTTGAATTTCTTTAAATGTTGTGACGTTTGACTAAAGAAGTTGCTCTCTTATTCTGTCGTCTTTTAGTCCCCTTATAAATTGAGCGCGTAAGAAAATTTCCGCGGCTGAGATATCTTTTGTACATTCGCATTTGACTGTAAAATTACATTCGCTAATATTACGCTGAAGTGCAGCCACAAACTGGGCAATGGATTGGTTTTCCATTTGATATGTGTTTAGAAAATAGTGCTGCGAAACTACGGTATTTCTATGAGGTGAAAGTAAACTATTGAGATGATCTTTCAATTCGTTATATTATGATAGAGTGTTTATTCGAATTTCTGGTCCAAGCAAGGCAGATAAATTATTGTAATGTTGAGACCCTACTGATACTGCTAATATTTGAGCTTTTTTCGAATCATCTATTATATTTCGTATGCTTAAATACATTTCGAAACGTTCTAAGTAGTCTTTGAATTTCTCTTGCGTGGGATCGAATTTATCAAATGGAAGAATATTGTTTGTACTTACAGGAACTGTTGATGGATTTACTTGTAATTCTGCGATTTTGTTGATTAGATGTTGTTGTGAGTTTTGAAATACTTGTAAAATGTGGTTGAATTGTGCTGTGTCCATTTTTCTTGATCGTTTTTGTTTTGATTGGTTTGATAAGTGATGTTCTTTCAATTACGGTGTACGTGTTCTTCCTTCTATGTTGTTGAATTATCCAACTTCGGTGAGCACATGGTTTTCTTGTAGCCAATTATTGTGCACGTGCTTCTTCTATCTTCTACCTCGTCGCCATTATTGTGATTGAGTGGTGGATAGTAATACCCGCGTAATTCACTAAATATATGTATTTATATTATGTATAGACTTAATTAATAATGGATAATATTGGGGGTCGAATTCTTCTTCAGAACGGGCCAATGCTTCGGATCTGTGATCTATTTGAGGTCTTGAGGATACGGCACAAGATTGAATGTTGTAAAAAGCCGTTGGCGTTGGTTTCAAATTGGCAGTTGACATTCGCCAGAGACCAGAGAGTGAAGAGAATCAAGGAGGTCCGCTCAATGGCACAACGATTGCGAATAAGGATATAACATGAAGTATATTCTATTATTGCCAAAAGAGACAGCTACTGTATTTTAATAACTACAGTCAAACCTGGATAAGCGAGAGTTCAAGGGAGCACCATCTCATTCTCTCTTATAGAGGTTTCTCACTAACCCGAGTTTCTCGCTAATGCAAGTACATGGGTAGCGTTTTTCTCTTATAGGGGTACGCAGCAATAACAAGTCACAGCAAGTACGAATGTAGTAAATATGTAATATGATAAAATTATGTGAGTGATATGCACAATATAATATACATATATATTTTTAAATGCTTACGAAAACAAAACAAAAATTCATGTACTATATAATTTTATTTTATTTGCATTCAAAAAAATCCGTCAATTTCGTTTGGGTTTCTGTTTTTGTAGTTTGAATGTTTTTCTCTAACTCATAGATTTTGTCGAATATTGTCGACAAACAGGACGGTACACAGGCACACGTGTCCATTTGGAAAAAATGCGATACAACATTATTTAGTTCCACGAAATAGAATAGGTACAATATTGACGAGAATACAAAAACAATGGTAGGAAGTTCCACGAAAGTTAAGAATGAGTCAGAAAATAGCACATGTTAAATTTGTAAATAAAGCTCGACTGTCGCTTATAGAGGTATAGATAAGTAGCAGTCTCACTTACGGAGGTCTATGAGGGAAAAACGACTCTCTCTTACAGAGGTTTCTGTTTCTCGCTAATAGAGGTTTTGGGAGCTTAAAATGACGGGGCCTGGCTATTACTCTCACTTATAGAGTTTTCTCACTTATCCCGTTTTCACTTATCCAGGTTTGACTGTATTTATAATATTTAATTATCACAGCGTTTTCACTAATATTCTTATGCTAATTTACGTCAAAACAATGATTTGGTACAATTGATATCAAACTAAACCTTTTTAGAGTATTCCTATTGCTACTTTCTACGCCATTGTATTTGCCGATGAAGCTCGCGCATCTAACGATGATTCACCGGGCTCCTTCTTACAGCAATCCAAGTACGTGTATGCACTTCAATATTCTCATGATTATCAAATTATCAAACTATAGACTTTTATATGACTTAGAACTTCACAAACAAACTCAAATTCTATTATCAACATATAATTTCTTTAATTGAATTAGCAGTCTTTAAAAGACCTTGAACTTCAAAGCTACACTAAGAGTTTACCGATTAAAACTTTTTTTTTATTTTAATTGAAACTTTATTTTAGTTTAAATTTAAACTGTATTTTAACTTTAATAACACACCGCAGCTGCGCACGACACGTGACATAAATCACAAATAGAATGTCAACCGCAATAGTGTAAGAGCGGGACTTAACAAGGGTAGCTGTAAGATCACTTTGTAAAGAAATAATGTTGGAATTAACCCTGTAACGCTAAGTGCGCAGTACGTAGACGCACCTCTAACGTTTGCCTGATTATTGAACCATCCTGATTATTGAACCATCAAACGCAGGGGCCTTATTACCTTATATAACGTTATATACACCTTGCTACTCGAGTTTAGGAACCTCACCTGCTACAACAAAATGAGGGCTGAAGGAATTGTATGTATGTATATGTATTAGGGCATGAGCTACATATGAATAGGTGTGTATGTATTCTGCTGGAACAGAATACGGAAACTTGAGCTGCTGTGACAGCCCAAGGGAACAACGTACACGTCGTTTTGTTTGTAGGTTTTAAAATTATTTTATAAAACGTTTATTAACGTTTATAAGCTAATTACTGAGTTTTACTAATTGTTACTTTAATTAGTAATTAATTTTGACCTGAGTCATCAATGTTTGTTTGTATCAATTCTAGTCTACTGAAGAATGTTCTTATTGAATTAATTCGAACTGAATTCATAATTATAAATCAGTTTTGAATAAAACACAAAAATTCAACACAATTTTTTAATTATTGGAAAGATAGCAACCGTGGTCAAGCAGTCGTGGTCAAATTACGACTGCTTAATTATCTATATGTTTCCCACGGAGAAACGCTTATCTGTATTTTCCCGCAAGCCCCTCTTGCGTTTATTTTTGATAATGTGGAGCCTCGATGTCGGAATGACCTCATCATCTTAAATATCGCTTACAGTTCGGCCATCCTACAAGAGCTCCACGTCCTCGTGGATTATTGTTCAAACACCTAAAACAAAACCAAAATACCGTAATTAGAACCATTATTTACTTACTTCTGCCACCACATTTTTCGTTAATGTAGGGCTCTTTGCGATATCAAGTCAGTCTCAAAATAAAAGTAACAAATGTATGTGCCATCTCGTATAACCGCATTAAAACAACAAACGTTTTGTTGCAACTGATGATTTTCGTTATCATCGTGATGATTTTCGTTATCATCGTGATGATTTTCGTTATCATCGACACTCTCTTAGTAGTGACGTTCACTCTTCAACATGGTGCACTCAGGTTGGGCGGTTCTCTTTGACATCATACCTTTAATTTTATTCATCAACGTTAGAGAGACCAGTGTCACAGTCATCTCCACTACTTTCACGAGCAATAAATCGTTTCAATCGTTCACTAGGACTGACTCCTACGTAAGGCTTTTGCGATCTTTGAGTACCGGGAACATCTCCAAGTACATACCGATCATAATCTAATTTCTTTGTAATAATATATGGACCGGCATATTTTGGCATAAGCTTTCGGCTTTGTCCATCGTTAGACGGCCGATTTCGTTTGACTAAGACTAAATCGTTTACTTCAAATCGGCGCAAATTTGTTCGTTTCTTATCAAAGCGTTCTTTTTGTTTCTTTTGTTTCTTTTGTTTAGCTCGTAATTGTTCACCAACTTGTTCTCGTGAGTTGGTTCGATTAGAATCTAGCTGAACGCTTGTTACTGCTCCAGCAAGTAGAGCATCATTTTTACCCCTAGGACGAAAACCAAATAATAAATCGTGTGGACTGGTATCTGTACTTTTATTAATCGTAGAGTTTAAACACCATTTGATTTTTGGAATCGTTTCGTCCCATCTTCTTTCCTCGTCTGTGGAAGCGGCTATGCTTTTCAAAATTGTTCGATTATATCTTTCTACCTGTCCATTTGCACGTGGCGTAGCCGTTGCATTTAAAACGTGTTGTATAACATGCGTATTGCAAAATTCAGTAAACAATTTACTAGTGAAAGTGCTACCTCGATCAGAAATAATACGTTGGGATATACAAAAAATTTTGATTATTTCGTCCAAAAATACCGGCCTTACTTTAGTATTAGGGACTGCTTTTATAAATACATATTTTGTGAAACCGTCGACTGCCATTAGAACATAAGAGTTCTTTTTCATACTCAACACAAAAGGACCTAAATGATCGACATGCAATGTATGCATCGGAAATGCATATTTTTCTATAGGACACAAATAACCACTTTGCTTTCCAGCCGGTTGTTTATTATATAAACAAGCTAAACGACTTGAAATATAACGACGTATATATGCTCGCATCCTCGCAAACCAATATTGTTTTGCTAATGCTTCGAGTGTCTTGTCAAGACCCAAGTGACCATACCTCTCATGGTAATAGCTGACAACTTGTCGGCGTGCTTTTTTTGGAACAAACCATCTTAAACCGCTTGTAGTAACACGATAAATACAATTATTTTTAAGCTTATAATTTTTAAGAATTTCTTTATCCTCTTTATCGCGAGTTAAATTATTGGTTAATACGTCATGAATTATTTTACAACGTTCATCTTGAAGTTGTGCGCTTGTAACCCAATCACCTTCATTAATTTGTATATAACTAATGCATGGTTTATCATAATCTTCACTATTTTCCACGGGACACCGACTTAAAGCATCTACATGTGTCATTTTTGTACCCGGCCTGTATTGAACCGTAAAATTAAATTCTTATGTAGATATCCACCAACGTCCAATTCGCGGAATAAGATGTTTCTTTGTTAATGTTGTTCGAAGAGCATTACAATCAGTGATGACTGTAAAGTTGATACCCACAAGATAAGTTCGAAATTTTTGAAGAGAATTAACAACAGCTAATGTTTCAAGTTCATATGAATGATATTTTTGTTCATGTTTAGTCGTTCGTCGACTAAAATAAGCTACCGTCCTAAGAGTTTCATCATGTTGCTTTTGTAAAAGAATACCCGCAACGCCATTTTTACTAGCGTCAGTATGCAATTCGGTAATTGCATTAGGATCGTAATGAGAGAAAATTGGTTGTGTTACAAGATTTGCTTTCAACTGTTCAAAGCTTCTTTGTTCCTTTATACCCCATGTAAAATTTACGTCTTTACGTAGTAACTCAGTAAGTGGAGCAGTTATTTGAGCATAATTTTTAACAAACTTACGAAAATAACCTGTTAAACCAAGAAATCTCCGAACTTCGTGAATGTTTGTTGGGATTGGAAAATCAGCTACTGCTTGTGTTTTCAGTGTCCCCGGCTGAATGCCTTTACCCGAAATATTGTGACCCAAGTATTCAATTGCCTCGCGAAAAAAAAGACATTTTGACAATACAATCTTAAAGTTAACCCTGCTTCTCGAAAACATTCAAGTATAATTTTCAAAAATTCAAAACCACTCTCAACGTTTACTGAAGGTATTAAAATATCATCCATGTAAGCAAGTACCATTGTAAAGCGCAAGTTGCCCAGTACTTTGTTGACAGTACGCTGAAAAACGGATGGCGCATTTGTTAACCTGAATGGCATAACCAAATATTCAAAATGACCGTCTGGTGTTATAAATGCGGTTTTACTAATAGCGTCTTTAGCCATCGGAACTTGGTGATATCCCTGTGACATATCTAAACTAGTAAAATAAACATTGCCCTTTAATCGTTCTAATTGATCATCTACCCGGGGTAAGGGATATTTATCTTTTACCGTTTTTGCATTTAATGCACGATAATCTACACACATACGCTGTTCGCCCGTTTTTTTCTTTACCAACAAAATTGGACTCGCGTAGGGTGAATGAGATTCTTGAATAATATTATTGTTTAATAACTCCTTGACCATGCCTCGTACATGTTCTCGTTCCGTTAAAGAGAGTCGTTACGGTCGATACGTCACCGGTTTATCGTCGGTAACATTTATTTCCATTTCAACAATTTTTGTTCTACCTAATTCGGTAAGATTCTGAGCAAAACAATCCCTATATTCATTTAGTAACATTAATAAACGTTTCACTTCATCTGGTTTTAAATTGCCCACAAGATCTCTTATTTCATGTAATTTAAATGGTTTAAGATGATTAGGGGAAGCAATCAACATACTCACCCCAGTCTCCGGTTCGGCTTGACATCCGACATCACGTGATACTATCTGAAGTTTCCCAAACTTGAGAGATTGGTTGGACAACTTCGATAACAGCATTCAAGAAATACTTCACTATCATCAATCGCATCTACTTCGATATAGCCTACATGATTTGGTGGTATCACAGTAGCATTTTTGGCCCATAAGGCAATTTTCTGTCGTGGCAAAGCTTCGAGTTGTGGCAATTCGCATTGTTCACGGGTGAATAATCGTATTTGATTTGCTTTTACTAGCATTATGACATTTGTATGATTAATAAATGGTTGTCCGATAATAATGGACACCTGCTGGACTTCGTCCGGAACAATTAAAGCCGTGGTAGTCAAAGTGACTAAATCAACGGTTAAATCAATGAGATTCTCACCTTTTGCTTTTAAATGTCTTCCTCCAAACCCAGTAATAATAATATTATTAGGCTTACACTCGAGTCCTAATTCGTTCACAACACTTTGTTTTATTGTTATTGCACCACTACCTGTGTCAATATAGCCCCCTACTGAAGTTACATTGATTTGGCAATCGATAAAATAGCAGTGGTTGGCCTGTTTGGCAATCTTTTCTGGTACAAGCGTTAAAGTACTGCGCTGAGGGTTTTCGTTACCCTTTGTATTACGTCTACTACTTCTAATTTATGACAAACACATTGCCACATGTAAAGTAAAGTTAGGGTGGGTATCACTTTCGACGTATTAACGTATTTTGTTCTATTTTATATCGACATATTTATGAGGGTGCAGCGCCTTACGAGAAACCAGATAACAGATTTATTTAAACGTCTTAAAGTTCCTGTGGGAACAATTTTTATTTTAAGGGTGCCACCCCCATCTACACCCACCTACTTTTAACGTCCGGACCTGTTAAAGATCATTTCAAATTAGTATTGGTTACGCATTCGGAGTGTTAACTGCTAATATGAAAGTTACACTCGGTATTTTTATGAAAAACAGGCCTTATTAGACAAGTGTGGAATAAGCGAGGCGCGAGCAGTGTCGTGCATCATATCGGGAATTAATAACGCTTTGGTGAGGATTGGAGCAAAATCAGCTGCGGGCTACTCAACCGACCCCATAACATTATTACCCTTTTTGCAAGAGTGTGAGAGTGAACTAAAAGTTGAAGATAAGCGGCGTTCGGATGTCCGACGAGCTCCAAATCATACCCAATATAAAAATTATTATAATCCTAGAAACTACAATAACAACCGAAGCCAAAGACATTATCAACAAACATGTTATAATTGTCATAAACCAGGGCACATAAAGAATAATTGTTCTTTAATGGAGAAGCAAAAGCGTAATTTCCCAACAAACAAAATCTTAAACAAGGCAAATGCGACAAAAAATTCTTTAAAACGGTACAGGTTTATAACAAGAATTTTTCAGCATAGGTAGATTTCGGGAAGCTCATGTGTGCTTATTCGAAAATCCGTTTTAAATAAATTAAAATTGAAAATCAAAGAAAATTCATCAATTCCGCTACGTGTGTATGGGGGAAAAATTGTGTATACTCTAGGCGAAGTTAACATTCGACTAAAACTAGACAATATCACTCGCGAAGTTTCAGCTCATGTCGTACCAAATCAGTTTCAGGAAATTGATGTTCTTGTGGGACATCCTTTCACCGAATGTGCTTCAATAATTGCCGTCAAAGACAATCAAACCTTAAATTTTTTCCAGAAGCTTGCTATTTCAAGTGACAATTCCTACGCTAAAATAAAACTATACTTGATCAATACCGAAATTATTCCGCCAAATTGTTAGACTAACGTAACCGTAAGGACACTCCAAACGTATGAGGGTGAATTGCTTATTGAAGCAAGTTTCCGCGCGAGACCAAATAAGGAATATATAGTGCCCCGAACCGTGATCTGCCTTAGCAACCGTGAAGTGTCGTGCGTACCAGTTGTAGTTGTTAGCCTGTCGGATAACGATATCGTAATAAACAAAAACGATGTGCTAGTGCGAGCAGTTCCATGTTTTCTCGAATCAACGGTAAAATCGACCATAAATAACACGTCTGAAAAGCAAGTGCTGCCCCTCAATCAATTGTCACCTCTTTCAAGCAACGAGATTAACTGCGGGCCAAATTTCAAAATAAAGAATAAAATATTGAAATTGAACTTGAACAAGTTCAAGTTCAATACATTTATTCATACTTTTGGCTACATTATTTCTTATGTCTAATTACATATATTTAAAAGTGTGCTGCTGTAGCGATGGCGCTATTTCAGCACAGGATTTTACATTGCCTAATGGATAGTTACAAAAAAGAAAAAAAAAAAGTCTTAAATATGATACATTTCATTGATCAATCTAACTTAATCTATTTCCTGTGAGTAATAAAAGAAGGGATTAATCAAGGACTGGTTTTAAAAAAAAGAAAAAAAAAATAATGGAAATAAAGTGTTTGAGGATTTTGGTTTGAGTGTTGTTTGTGGTTGGTCAGGTTTCGTCGCCCACAGTGTGATTGTGTGGGCGGAGTTTGTGGAATTTGGTTTGGTTTTCATCGTAGGATCAGAGGAGTATTATCGATTAGGTCGATTAGCTCTCCAGGAAGGTTATGGTAGTTGGAAGCTAGGATTGCGGTAGGGACATGCTTTCGCTTTCTTTTTGGGTGGGAAGAAACTTGATAATTTTTTTCTGGGTGCCTGTGGGATGTTAGTAGGGTTTGTTTGGCTATTGGGTTATTATTTGATGATAATATTCTGGAAGAATATTTTTGGGTCAATTGGCTTATTCTGTCAGTGATTGGAGTCATGTTGGTTAGTGGGTAAATTTCATTGGATGGGTGTCTGTAGTGGAGGTGGTGGGTAATTCTTAGTATTTTACGTTCACATGTTATTAATCGGGTTAATTGTTTATTGTTTAGGGTGATATAGATACAAGCTCTGTAGTCTATAACGGGTCTGATGAAAGTTTTATATGTGTGAAGGAGAGTTTTAGGATGGCAGTTTTGAAAATATCCATTAATGAGTTTCAGGAGGTTTGACCTATTTCTTACTTTTTTAAGAGTAGTTTCTAGGTCAGAGGATAATGAGCCGGATTTATTAAAAGTAATGCCTAGGTAGGTGACTTCCTCGACATTTGGGACAGGGATGTTATTAATTTGGAGTGATACATTTGATCTTCTTAACCGGATGGAATTAGGATGTGTGATTTTAAGAAAGCGGGATTTGTCGGGATGGATGCTGATCCTCCATTGGTTGGTCCATTCTGCGATGTTGTTCAGTTGCTGTTGGATTATTCTTTCTGCTTGGCTGGGTTTTCTGTGGCTTGTCCAAAGCGCGGTGTCATCTGCGAAAAGTCTTGTTTTTGTTCTTGTGGTATCTGCAACAGGAATATCACGGCAGTATACAAGGTATAATATGGGCGATAGTGCAGAGCCCTGGGGCACTCCCGCTTGAGGGGAAAAGGGATGGGATAGTGAGTTTTTAATTCTAACTTGATGGTGTCGGTTTTTTAGGAAGCTATTGATAAGGAATATGAATGAAGAGTGGATTTGCATATTAATTAGTTTTTGTAGTAGTCCGTTATGCCAAACTTTGTCGAAAGCTCTCTCAATGTCTAAAAAAACAGCAATTGAGCATTCTCCAAAGTTGGTGTGTCTTGTCACGTCAGTGTGGAGTTCTATGATGGGATTTATTGTGGAATGGTTTTCTCTGAATCCAAATTGCTGTTTTGGTATCAGGTTGTTGGATTCTAGGTAGGTTTTGAATCGGGAAGTAATAATTCTTTCAAATACTTTGACTGTTGTGTTAATGAGTGTGATGGGTCTGTAGGAGTTTGGATTGTGAGGATTCTTTCCTGGTTTAAGAATCATTATAGTTAATGCTTCTTTCCAGGATTGGGGAAAGTAGGAGGCCTTTAGACAATTATTAAAAATTATTGTTAAGGCTGTTATTAGGTTTGGTGGCAGTTTCTGGATAAGAATAGGTTTAATGTTGTCAGGACCTGCGGCTTTCCGCTTATTTAGATGGGATATTATGGATTCGGTTTCAGCGATAGTGATTGGTGTGAGGCGCGGGTCATTAGCAGGTGGTTCTATATTAAGTATATTGTGGAGGTTGTGGACATAATTAATATGGTTGTTTGTATTTGTAAAGAAATTATTATCAAAGGTGGGTTTATCAGGGCATTGGTGAATTTCGGTTAGGTTTTCGGCAAAACAATTGGCTTTCATTTCGTAGTCAGTTATATAGGAATTATTGATTAGGAGGTGATGATTGTGTTGTCTTTTTTGTCCTGTCATGGCTTTAAATTTGGACCAGAAAGCTTTGCCGTTCCTGTAATCTAGTTCGGCGCAGGCTTCTGACCATTTGTTTTGTCTGTATGTATTTATGTCTCTTCTTATTTTCGCATTTAAGCGATTAAATAAGGTTTTGGTGTCAGGATTTCTGTCTATGATGTATTGTCTGTAAAGTCTGCGTTTGTCTTTAATTAAATTGATTATTGAAATGGGTAAAGTCTGAAAATTTTTATTTTTGATTATTTTATTAGGGACATGTTTGATTTTTGCGTCAGTAATTAATTTCGTGAAATTTTTAACGTCATTGTCAATTTGTTGTCTATTATTTGTGTCTCTAATTAAAAGTGGTTGTGACTGAAGGTCCAATGCATAATTATTCCAGTTTGTTTTATTGTAAAGGTCTATTGTTCGTTCTGTATCGTCCTGTTGTGTGTTGAAAAATAGTGTGGCGGTAATAGGAAAATGGTCTGATGTGATTGTTGTTCCTATTGTAGCGTTATTGCTACAATATGGGGCCATAGGATTTGTTATTATTATGTGGTCTATTATGGAGTAGCCTCTTGTGCCTAGGAAAGTGGGATCTGTATTATGTAGTCGGATTAGGGGAAAGTTGTCGAGTATGTTAGTCAGTTGTCGTCCTTGTGGATTTGTCACTCGATCGCCAAAGAGAGTATTCCTTGCATTGAAATCTCCCATGACAATCGCATGTCTGATGTTATTAATATACTGGAATAGGTCAGCTGGAATATAGGTTCGAGGAGGGAAATAAACTGAAAATATTACTATTGTTAAATTATCTATATGAATGTTTACTGCTATTATCTGTTGTTCATTTAAATTATTTGGCAAAATATGTGGTGTGCAAGCAAGGTTTTCATGAACTAGCATGGCCACGCCCTTTGTGTTGATTGGCCGATGCATGAAAAAGTTGAAATTTTTTAATCTAATCGGATTGTTGGTATTTATTTCAGAGAGCAACTATTTGAATTTTGTCTTTATAGATATGATTTTTAAGTGCATTTAATTTACGTCCAAGACTATTTGTATTAATTGCTGAAATTTTCAGTTCGGGAGGATTGGGAGGTGGGGGATGGGGAATGGGAGGGATGAAGAGGAACTTTTAGGGCTCTAGGAGGAAAATAAAGTTTTTCTTAGTCCTTATCAAAGGATAAGTGAACTTTATTTCCGGAATGCGACGTTTTAATCGTCTGGTTAAAAATGGCTCTATAAGCCCGGAAGATTGTTTGCTGGATGTTTGCCTTTTCTTTAGGGAAAAGGTCAAACAGGATTTTTGTGAAGAGAGCTATTACTGCTCTCGCACTAATTTGGGCTTCCTCTTCCAGCATTAGTTCTGGATCGAGGAAGTCCGATGGCGGGTTGTCAATTTTGACAGGTTGTGCCGGGATATCGGGAGCTTGTTGGGCTTCCTTGAATTTTTCGCAAGTGCGAGACCATGCTGGGTGGGCGGCTTTACATTTGGGGCAAACAGGTTTGCTTGCCGTGGGGCATTTATTTGGGGGGTGGGAATTGGGGCAAGTGGGGCATGTGGATAATTTCTTATCGCATGCCGCCAAATTGTGTCCAAATTCAAAGCACTTAGTGCATTGAAGAGGTGTGGGTTTTGGTGGGTGTGATGCCTCCACCTGGTGAATTCGTCCGAATAATCGGACTCCTTCAATTAGAATGGAGTCTAGGGCCTCTTTTGAATCAGTCAAGATTCGGACTAGACGAGTTAGTTTGTTTGTAGCTTTGGCTGTGATTCGCCAAGCTTTGCGGATGTTTGAGTTGGAGAATTCTTGCAATTCTGCAAGAATGTCCTCGTTTGTGAGGGTGATGTCGACCGATTTGATGACGGCCGAGAAGGTGGGCTTTCTATTCGCTGGAGATTTTGTGGAGGGGGAAACTGGTTTGTTTGGAATTTCAGTGATTGTAATGCTCCTGGATTTGAGAGTTACATTGAGAAGATGGGCCATTTTTTTGTGTTCCTGAGGAACTTGGGTTATTAGGAGAGCAGAGTAATTCTGGTTTAAAATTATCTGCTCTAGACTTTTGACACCTATTTCTGTTACCATTAATAGGTATAAGGATTTTTGGGTGGTAGTGTTTGGAAGGTTTTTTATGGAGTATTTAAATATTGGGGGTTGATTTTCAGCTAGAGAATTAATAGTTGGAATGGTCTTACCAGTTCCTTGTTTAGCGGTGGTGGTGGTGGTGGCGGTGGTTGTTTTTGGGATTGCTCCCTTTGCGGTAGTTGTTTTTGGTGGTGGGCTGCTGTTTTTTGTTGGTTGTTGCGTTTGGTTGTTGTGGGTGGTTGGCTTGGAGGCGGGCCTCCTGGAGTGGCTAATTTTTGTGTCCTGTTCAGGACATGGTTTTTGGATGATTCCATCCTGGTCGGTGATTGGGTGAAGCAGGAAATTTATTTGCTGCTTAACTTTCTTCACTCACAGCTGTTTCTTTATTTGAGTGTGGAATAAGCGCAGTACTTAGTTTTTTTACAGCACTTTTACTTGGTTTTGATTTAATTTAAAATGTTTTGATTGAAATAATTTTCTACGCCACCGAAAGTCTTTTATTTGATCATTGCAGTAAAACAATTTTTGCAGTAAGTCAATTTTTTGAAGCCACAGTGTATAAAAACTATACAACATACAAATACATGTTTAAAGAATATCTTATTGTGAGTAAATGTTAGAAAGTAGACCTAATAGAAGCTTCAGATTCAGCTTCAGTATCAATCTTCCGAGATTTTATTTCCTCTTCAATCCATTTTTTAAAATGTGGCACATTGACATAAATTCCTGGAATTCCATCACGTCCACAGCCAACTCCCCAACTGACAATACCAACTTGCACCCAACGATCTTCATCTTTTAAAGGACATATCAACGGACTGCCTCCATCTCCTTGACACGAATCCCTATTTTTTCTACCTCCAGCGCACATAAAACTTTCATGCAAATTAAAATCAACTCCCAATTCGGTGGAACGTAAACTTTTCACACAACGTTGTCTATTTACAATTGGAACTTCTATTTTTCTTAAAATGCTTGAAAAGCTTTCGGTCTCAGAAATAGTTTTGCCCCACCCACTGACCAAACAACGATTTTCTATAATCTTTAATCTAGGATTAGGTAAACAGATAGTGTTGATGTTATCTGAGGGTTGATATGAATTATACAAAAATAGAAGAGCAACGTCGTTTTTAAACGTAGAACTGGTAATAAAAGGATTGTAATCTTCGTGAAGTAAAACTTCTTTTACCAATTGGTTCTGAAACAAATTAGAAGACAATAATTACTTTATATCAAAGAAAATTGTAAAAGTTCTGGGTTAATTTTTTTTTAAACAGTTTTTTACAATTTGAAATGTAAATTATTACTTAACAGCTTTTGAATAGTTATTTACCTAACAAATTCGGAAAGTCAAATTTCCCAGATGAGCACTTTGTTTGCAGCACGACTGATTTGCATTAGTGCGAATGGAGGGAGTTTCGTACCGAAAAAGTTAGGTACAATTCTTTTTGCAACGAATAACTTGTATTTTCCTAATAATAAATTATTTAGTTTTATTTTTATTTTTTAGTTGATAACGTTGCACTCGCCGATAACTTCATTTTTTAAATTTAAAATGATCTTATTAATTGTCATTTTTTATTCAAATAAAAAAAAACTGTTTTGAAAATCTTTTTCTAGTTTTGCTTGCAAAGTAAAAAACATCGGGGTGTAGGAAAATTGTTTTTCCATGAGTGCAAAAACTAACCATTTGACTATCTTTGAAAGAACACCTAGTAAATCTACCAGATTAAAAGATAACAATGCAAATATTTGCTTTGACAATTTGAGAGACAAACGATTTGTAGATTAAACTCTGTTTGTTTTTAATTGTGACATTCTACAATTTAGCTTTCAGTTTTTA
This sequence comes from Lagria hirta, assembly GCA_947359425.1. NCBI lineage: Eukaryota > Metazoa > Arthropoda > Insecta > Coleoptera > Tenebrionidae > Lagria > Lagria hirta. The sequence goes on from OX375799.1 coordinate 26,127,722, forward strand.
AACCAAATTTGTTAAAATAACATCTGTTTATTGACGCTACAAGTTATAAAAAACATATAAGTGAAAAAACAAGAGACATATAAAGTGTACAAACTTTTGTTTTTTTTTTTGTAAAAATGTTGTTTATTATTTCACATGTTTTTTATTATTCAATTAATACTTTTGTGATTTGAAATTGAAAAAATACAAATTTAAAATCACAAGATTAAAACAACAATAAAAGGAAACACGTGTATATTTGCTATTAAAAAAAAATTTTAAGGAACTATAAACTAGAATAAAAAAAATGCTAAATAAGACAAATAATAGTAAACAAAAGTAAAAAAAAAATTAATTGAAAAAAGGAAGAAATGAAAAACAAAAAAATTAAATAGGCAAAATAAAAAAGATTTAAAGACATTAGCATAATTCTATATTGTAACGATATTCAAAAATGAAGATAATAAATATTTAAAATATGTCAAAATTGTCAATATAAAATTCTAAAAAAATTTATGATAAAAAAATTATCAAAAAAATAAACGGTTGGCTTAACACGTTATAAAATTAAAATTCAACAATATTTATAGTTCATTTAGGAAAGAGTTTTTCACATTTTTCTTATAACATAAATCATTCTTCTTTTTACTTTCTTTTTATGGCATTTGTTCTTCTTTTAGTTTAAAATTTGTATAATGTTTGTAATTTTATTGATTTTTATATTCTTATTATGATCTAATGTTATTTCAAAACTAAACTCATTGGCTCTCTAAAACTAATTTCTTTAGAAGTATAAAGTTGATTCTTAATACGTCTCAGTTTCTCACTTTTCATTACCCTAAGTTGACTCTAGGCTGCGATATAGAATTTGTTTGTGCCGATTGCTGAAAACGTCAATATCTGTCAAAAACGCATAATGAGAATAATTGCAGAAACTTAACGAACTAAACTTGCAGAAATGTCTTTAAAGAGTTAAAAATTCTAACTTTAGTATTTTTGTGTATGTATATTTGAACTGGTAATTTTTGTATACAGAGATAAGGGTCTTTTTTTATTGAGACCCTTATTGAGATGATATTATAAAAGAGACATTGTTTACAAAGGAACCTATTCTTAATTTGTGCACGTATCAATTCCCACAGCTTTATGAATTATAGTCTGGGACAAAACACTCTAAACATAGGCCGACATTACATTCTGTACACGTAATGTTACTTCTTTGTTGGCGGTTGAGTGTGCTGCACTGGCAACACTGTTTTCTTGTGCTTTTCATAGGCAAATGTTTTTCAGTCGTTTCGAATTTTCCACTGCTCGTCGGCCAACGGGATGGCTTCCTTTCTTTTCCAGTTAGAACTGAAAGTCCCGGTTTTATATGGTTTGTAAATTTCCGTTTCATGGGTTTTATTGGCATATACTGTTTTAGGCCACTACGACCTTTGAATTTGATCATAGGTTTGTCGATTGACAGATATCTAGGACTAAAAATTTGTTTGGCCCTTCTTGAAACATATTTAACAAAAGGTCGTATTTTATAAAGTTTGTCAAAATTAGATGTACCTCTTTTTGGCTTTTGAAAGTTATCATTTAGGTGGAAAAATCTAGTCATTTTTGAAAAACGTTATAGGGACATTATGTCTCTAATGCAAGGCACTGTAAAATTAGGATCGGTGCTCCAGTAAAGTCTCATACTGAGTAATTGATCAAAGCCCATTATGATCAGGATCCCTATATAAGCTTTCTGTTCATCCAGTCCTCTGTTCCGCACAGCTCCTTTTTGCAAAGCATATAGATTAGATTGGCCAACAATATATTGTAAAAACATTTTTGTCAGTACATTCGGAAAGATCTGTATTGGGTTGTCAATTTTAATTTGCACAGAGATTGTAAGTCTGAAACGTTGAGTAAACATAAAATTATTAAAATTGTTAGGATCTTTTGAAGCTCTAACCCAATGAGGATGCTCTTCATCAGATGATTCTTGATTACTACTCGAACACTGATCAGAATTATAATGTAGAGTTCTAGAAGTAAGCTCATCTTGAACTTCAGTTTCATTTTCTGAATTTTTCATTTTCTACACTTAAAGTTCTTCGCAAAGGAAGATTATCATCAGCGTCATCGTCACCATCTTGGTCAGAATCTGCTGCTATATCGTCCGTTATAGTTTCTTAGAGATAAGCTACATATTCAGGATTTTTTAGGTTGAAATATTTCTGAAAAAACAGTAAAAAAATTATCTTAGCATACTAACACATTAAAAATGGGTAACGTAATTACTAAAACCATCTTTATACTACAATCAACCAAGCATATTTTTTTAAAATACAATTGCAGACAAACAAAATAAATTTTTGGCTAAAACCTTATACAGAGCTGTTTCTAACCTTAATTACAAAATTACAAGATATTAGCATTTTCAGCAACTTTTCGACTCAAATTTTAACCTCCTTCAAAACAGGCATTGTAGTTTTTAAAAAATACTTACTTTTTTATCTATTTTTTCCAAATTTTCTTAAAACAAACCACAGATAATACCACAACAACACTACACAAGTTTTGAAGAGCACTGGTACAAATCTGTACCATATTTATACGCAATATTACAGTTTATTACTTTGAAGCGGCAAATTTAAAATGCGGTCTATATAAAGACCAGTGAGCGTTAGTGACATCCAACCAAACTTATTGGTATGTATGTTGTACCAATAAAACAAACGTACAGTACAGGGGGCAAAGAGGTACCAAAAACCTATAAAGGGCTAAAGGGTTAACATGTAAAATAAATCAATTGCATGATTGACATCAAATCAGCTCCCGATAGAAATGTAATTGTCATTAAAAAATCATTAAAACAATTTATGAAACAATTTTTGCATAAGTTATATTGTTTGTTTGTAGATGCTGAACAAACTAAGATTTCACCTACGAGTAGTAAGTTAACCGCAGGATGGTAATGAGTTTTCAGCAACAAAAATGATTGTTTGTCGGGGTCTCCGACAAAATTGTATGACGCATTTGCATAAATATGAATCAAAATGTTTAGTAAAATTGATAGAAATTTTTAAAATTCTGCTGATTTAACGTATTTTTTGTTGTTTTACCTTGCGTGTCTAGCAGCAAAAAGTTTGTTTTTTCCATATAACCAAATACTGTAGACATTTTTCAGCAAAAATACATTGTTTTATTTTATTTTTAAAGTTATATTTAGTTTAATGCATATGTAAAAACTAACAAATCTTTGCCACATAAACATTTTTTTAGTCTTACCTGCACTAAATAAGTTTTATGCTCCTTCTGTATATCGTGTTCTCCAGCTCTGACTGAAATCCCATTAGGATTCACACTATAAGCTTCAACACAATGTGCAGCTGTCAAGGCTACTTTTGGATGGATCAAACTTGCGCCACACAAGAATAAAGTTGTTTTAGGATTGTCTGTCATTTTTTCAACTATTAAATTCCATGGCAGTTCACCTATAGCTGATGGTTTTCCAGAAATAATTCGGGTTTTATAAGATATATTTAAACCGCACTCGAAATTTGTAGGCTTTTTATTGTACGACTTCAAAGGCTGAACAATGTTGAAGCAGCATATGTCGGCAATACCTTGGCATCCGATTGTTCTATAATAAAAACATTATTAGAAAACTTATGATGTTTTTGACTTTTAAAAGTCAAGAGAATGTTACATTGATAACAATAAGCTATATTGAAATACAAGACACTTTGTGCCAAGTATATTTTAAAAAACAAGTTGAATAAGAAACTTTTAATTTAATAAACAATTTTGGGCTATAATCATGACGGCGGCGTAGTGTGTTCGCTATGCTTTCGGGCAACGGTCTAATTTTGTGTAGACCTAACAGAAATTTTTTTTAAATGAACACTTTGGAACACTTTCATAGTTAATGTTTAGCTTTTTAAATTTTTTTATCACTTGTATGGATTTGGCGCCTTACAATTAATAACCGTTTCTGAGTAATCAAGCTTTTAAAACTGATTTGTTTTTTTAATTTGATATTTGCAATCGAGGTTAAAAAAATAAAAACAAAATGGCGAAAAAAATACTTTATTAAAAAACATTGTCAGATCTTGTTTGAAGAGCACTAAATTTGCTTTAAACAACATTTTGTAATTTTTTACATATTAATTTGACTGTTGTTAAAACATTTTAATACAAAAAAGTAAAATTAAAAATCTATGTTAGGGTTTAAAGCTTTACTACTCGGGAACAATTAGTCTGAATTATCAGATCTTTTTTGAAGAAAATTTGATTTTTTACAAAATTATTTGTCAATAAATTTTTTGACTCAATTCGACAAAATTGTTTAACAGTTTTGCCATTAAAATAAAATCAGAACTAAAAAATAGAAAACACAATTGTGTCTATGATTTATAAATAAAAAACCCAAAAAAAAACGTAGAAAAAACAACTGTCTCTTATTATTATTATTATTATTATTGAAGGTTTAAACTTTTAAAGTATTTTTAATTGTTATTCCAAAAAACATTAAATATAAAAAAATGAATTTTTTTTTGGTTTACATTAATATAAATTCAGTAAATTTTTCTTAATTGTATACATACGGGTTATGTATAATTTTCTAAAAAACGCGTCAATTCATTGTTGTTGCACTATGATAATTATTAGAGGGAAACTATAATCAAATTATTTAGTCAAAAATTAACCAGATTTTGTTTGAAATTATCTCACAAAATTGATCATTACAATGTATTTCACTAAAAACCAGAAAATTAAAATGTGATTTGAAAAATTAAATTTTCTGGTTCTACCAGAGCGGCAATAGCTTGAAAACGGTAAAAATTTTGCTTTCGGCAAAATACCGAACCGACCGATTTCATGTATTAGAACAATTCAAACAATCACAGACAAATTTGCCACAGAGGGCTGCATAATAAATATTCCAGACAAAGAAACAGAATCAGTTCTGTCTTGACTGAAGAAATGGAAATACACATTCTGTGTTATAAGGAGGAAAATACGATGCTTCTTCGAATTGTAGGCAGATATTTTAAAATTTTCAGAAGCAAGGTTTTTACAACTCTGAAAGAATTTAAGTATAAAATCTACAAATTTACCAACCATCAACAATTATTCTCAGAAAACAAAAAAAAAAGAACAAAATTTCTTAAAACAATTTCCTGTATATATACAGTTAAGAAAAAATCTCTGTACATAATCATTGAGAAGCAAGTGCACACAGTATAGAAACATTAGAGTGATGTTGTATTTAGAGGACCTAAAAAAATAAGCCGGCCACTAAAGATCTATTACCGTTGAAATTGAAAAAGTTGTTGTCTTTTTATTTTGTTACAAATAAATATTACATGAATTCATAATGTCTTGTAATTTTTTTTTAGAACACTGCACATGCAACAAACGTTTACATTGTTACAAGTCCGGTAACAATTTACCGGCCCACACTAGTAGTAGTTAACATCAAACTAATGTAGTTATTATCTACATCTACACAAAGCATTCCACATATTTACATAAGTATTAAATGCACGTTGATTAATATTTCTAAAAAAAAGTATTTGCTGATGACAAATTCGGATTCCTCTCTCGATTAGTAATTTTTTCTGTGCTTGAAGCAATATAATGAGATAATGAAGATAACTCGTTAATCGCAAGAAACTATTTTCTGTTAGATGAACATAAAATTTTCTCAACAATATTTGTTTTAAGTTTGATTGAATCTTTTATGTAATTGCATGCTACGGATACAAAGTTCCAATCGACGTGGAACATCAGGATTTTGAGGTGTTCTCCACTTGCTGAATCCATTGATATCGGCAACCGAACCGTTCAGGAATGACATGATAGAATAGTTAAAGTTTAGAAAATGTGTCAAAAGTCAATAGAAAAATAATAAAAGATTTTTCTAAACACTAAAACTGTTGCAAGTAATGCAAGATTTGATAAATTAAGCAAATTTTGCTGCCACTTAAATTCTTGTTCCTCGTGATATTATTTTCAAAAACGCTGCTATGGATTTTAATTTAGAAATTATTTTGTAAAAGTATTCTTAGGCAAGTTAGGTTTTTAAAAAAATTTTAATTTTAATAAAATAAACAAAACTTATCTTATTTTCAATTGTAGAATTATTTTCTTAGTAACAAATTGATTACTTTGAAAATTTCGTCTTGGTTTAAGTTTTTAAAGTCATATTATCCGTATTTAAATTGCAAGAAGATGAAAAAACACTGATAAGGTATATTTTCAAAAGCTGAGTGAAAGTTTTTCAATAGTGTGAATTTGTTTTTGTGAATATTTAAACCACGTTCTTCTCTAAATCTTTCATAACAAATGTTGCAAAAACCGACATTATTTTCAAATCTACCTTTATGTTTACTAATACTGCTGTCACATTGTCTTGATAGACCTCTACTAGAAATATCTTGTGTGGAGACCTTTCATGTCTTTTCAAATTATCGAATTCTATTATCAGTCTGATATTTGAGCGGTAAATATTTATCATCAGAAGAGAGATTTGACATAATATTCTAACGTTTAAGAATAAGCAATAGTTATAATAAATAATAATATAGTTATTAATATTACGACTTTTTGTGTAAATTTGCCGTTTATATCACTAGTGAGCTATTATTACACGCCGAGTGAAACAAGGCGTTTAAGGCTCACGAGTGAAAAAAACGTACAATTTACACAAGACAAGTGAATCTTCCATATCCCAAAATGTTAAAAATTCTTAAAAATAATTTGACGCCTTGTTTGACAGTTCTTTTTTAAGTTTGTAAACCCGCTTAGACAGAAGAATTATCTAAAATCTTAGCAGTGTCGTCAATAAAATTTATTATTATTACACGTTTATTGCATGATATTTTATTATCATTTTAATTAACAATAAAATTTTCGAGTTAAGAGCAAATTGATACAAATTTGTAATTTATGGTTTTCCTAATATATCTTATTATTATTCAGTGAACTGATAGTATCCGTTTAAGACTATTTTCAAATCAATCACATAGCTTTTATTTTAATATTGCTATTATATAGAATAATAATGTGGTTTTAATTGTAAAAGTTAAGAAAATTGATGTCGACTTGCGTCGCAACTTAATTTTTTTTGCAATTAATGCATATTCTCCGCAAGTGTAAAACCTGAAAAATATAACGGAGGTTGCTTTTACTAAAAATTAATAAAAATAATAACAATCAACAATAAAATTGAATATAAATTAGTTTAGTTTAACCAAAACTGTATATTTTTAACCAGTTTAAAAATGACAAATTAATACGAAAATTTAATATTTTTTTAATGTTTAAACTTAAATTTTAAACTACTAATACAATATCTTTTGCAATTAGTAACAATTTTTTTTCAATTAATTATTCATGATGTTTTATAGATTTTAAAATGCAAATGAGTTTTTTCTTAATATTTTTTGTTTTTTAGCCGACTTCAAGGAAACAAAAAGTTTCTAATTTGACTTTGGCACAATAAACTATCTGCAGAATCTACACAGTTTTACCAATTGCCCAAATGTTTGTTCATTGAGAGCTCTGTTGACAACAATGTGGTCATTATCACGAAGAGAATAGAACAGTTTTATTCATTTTTTGATGATGACTACATTGTAGTAAAAAAAGCTTTTTAGATTTAATACAAAAAAAACTTTTTGGAAAGTGGTGAAACTGTGTTTTTTTTTGTTTTTTTATATGTGTCCATGTATGTCTTAAAAGTCTTTACATACCGCTTGCAACTTTTTTCTAGTATTAG
>OX375799.1:26135665-26280854 GCA_947359425.1 Lagria hirta
TTAGCTTTTTTGAGGGATACGGCATTTGGATGGGTTATTTTGAGGAATTGGGCTTTGTTGGGGTGGATACTGATCCTCCATTTGTTGCTCCAGGCGGTGATGGCATCCAGGCGCTGCTGCATGGCTTCTTGGGCTTTTCCGGGTTTCTTGTGGCTAGTCTAAATGGCGGTGTCGTCTGCGAAGAGCCTGGTTTTGGTCCTGATGGAATCTGAAATAGGTAAATCACGGCAGTATACAAAATACAAGATTGGTGAGAGTGCCGATCCCTGAGGCACTCCCGCTTGTGGGGAAAAAGGTTGAGAAAGGGAATTTTTGACTTTCACCTGATGGTGTCGGTCTTTGGGGAAGCTGTGGATAAGGAAAATGAAGGATGAGTGGATTTGGAGATTGACAAGTTTTTGGATGAGACCATTGTGCCAGACTTTGTCGAATGCCCTCTCGATGTCTCAAAAGACCGCGATTGTGCACTCTCCAAAGTTGGTGTGTTTTGTTGTGTGTGTGTGCAGCTCTATAATTGGGTTGATTGTGGAGTGTTGGGGGCGAAAACCAAATTGTTGTTGGGGTAGCAAATTATTGGTTTCCAGGAAATTTTTTAACCGGGAAGTAATAATTTTCTCAAATACTTTCGATATCGTGTTGATTAGCGTTATTGGCCTATATGAGTTTGGGTTGTGAGAATCCTTCCCAGGTTTAAGAATCATTATGGTTAATGCTTCTTTCCAGGGTCGGGGGAAATAGGAAGCTCTAAAACAATTATTAAAAATTTTTGTTAGAGCCTTGATTGTGACCGATGGGAGATTTTTGATTAGGATAGGTTTGATTGTGTGCGGTTTGAGAGAGGATATTGTGGATTCGGTGTCAATGGATGTGATTGGGGTCAACAGTGGGTCGTGAATGGGATATGGTGTGTTGAGGTTTTGGTGAAGAGTGTGAATATAGTCAATAATATTATTCGTATTTGTAAAAAAAAAATATCAAAGGTGGGTTTGTTTGGGCATTGATGAATTTGGGCCAGTGATTCGGCGAAGCAATCGGCTTTCAATTTATGATCGGTGATGAAGGAATTGTTTGTGTTTAAGTGGTGATTTGTGTGTGTGTTTTGACCTGTCATTGATTTGAATTTAGACCAAAAAGCTTTCCCATCCCTGTAATCCAGTTCAGAGCAGGCCTTTGACCATTTGCTTTGTCTAAATTCATTAATGTCACGTCTGATGTGTGCGTTTAAACGGTTAAAAAGTGTTGAACCCTTTTTGGTGGCAAATCAGCCATTATTGTACTAATGGGTTTTGGATTATTTCGAAAACAACGCATACAATTTCTTACAGTAGTTTTAGCAATGCTCATACCAGCAGTTGTCCAAAACTTTTGACATACGCTAAATAATAATAGTTGAGGCCCTGCATGTAATAGTTTAAGATGCTCTGCTTGGAATATAAGTTTGGTAAATTTATGTTTCCCATTTAGCAAGATTGGATGTTTCTTATCAAAAGACAATGCCGAATGTTTTAAGCGACCGCCAACTCGTAACACGCCGTCTTGATCTAAAAAAGGGTTCAAACTTTGTAGATTGTTTTTGTTTGCTAATGTTTGATTCCGTTGTAAAATAGAAATTTTTTTTGCAAAACATTCGTTTTGTGCTATCTGCACTAACTTTAACATGCTATGATCTATTACTGAAACTGTAAGAGGACCACCCTTTGAGTTATTTCCCGATGTTGAATTGCTTATAAAACGTAAGCAATATGCAAACACACGTTTGAGTTTATGTAACAAAGAGAATTTTTCGAAAAGAGTAAAAGAATCTACATTAGCAATAGATATGTTACAATTAATTTTAATCTCTGGTAAAGTATCATGTTGTAATACTTTGAATTCTTGAGGCCAAACAATTCTTTCATGTAAAAAAGATGGTCCATGCCACCATTTATCACAATTGCGCAATTCCTGTGGGTGCATACCGCGTGAAGCTATATCTGCTGGGTTATCATGGGTACGAACATGACTCCAATTTTTTGCATTTGATAAATTTTGGATCTCTGCAACTCGATTATTGACGAAGGTCTGAAGTTTGTTGGCATCAGTGTTTAACCAACACAAAACTATTTGTGAGTCGCACCAATAGAAGATGTTAAATTCATTCGTTAATGATTCAGAAACCTTCTTCATTAACCTTGCTAGGGTCAAAGCTCCACACAGTTCTAAACGCGGTATAGTTAAAACTTTTGTCGGTGCGACCTTGGTTTTTGAAGATAACAATTCTACGTGTATATTTCCTTTAGAGTCAAAAGTGCGCACATATATAGCTGCTCCATATGCAGCTTGGCTTGCATCACAAAAACCGTGTAATTTAACCGTGACCGGATGGTTGCCTATAGCACATCGCTGAATTTTTAGTTCATTGAAGGTTTTTATTTGAGAACGAAAATAATTCCATCTAGTAAGTAAATCACTTGGTAAAATATCGTCCCACCCTAGTTGCCCATATTTCTTTAATTAAAATTTTTACTAAGATAATGCATGGGCTTACTAAACCTAATGGATCGTATATCTTAGCTATAGTACTTAATAATTGTCGTTTCGTGCTAAGACGGGAATTAGGCATTACAGTAACATTGTAAGATAATACGTCAGCATAGCTCAACCATTGAATACCTAAATTTTTAACTTTTTCATGTTCCCCTAATTCCAAACTGCTATATTGATCAAAAGAATTGTGCAAATTGTCAACCACACATTTTTTGTTAGAGGCCCATTTTCTCAATGAAAATAATGCAGATTTTATCATAAAGTTTATCTTAAAGATAGAATATCATTAAGTGAATGACCTGACTTAGTTTTTGCTGAACCATCGAAGACTATTCGAACAGCCGTCGTAAGGCTGTTTTCCCTAACAATAGCAAAATGCGGAAGATAGCACCTAGATTCATTCAAGGCTTCCTTGTCTGTAAGTTTTCTCATATGTTCTAATTCAAAATACTCATTCATAAATTCGTTGTGTTTGTTTTGTAATAATGAGTCCTTATTTAATCTGCGCTCTTGGGACAGCCATCTTTTTATAGCCAATTTTTTTGAGTTGCCTAATACAGAAGGATCGCACTTTAAAGGAATTCTAACTATAAATTTTCCTGATTTATTGCGCGATTCTGTTTTTTCAAAGTGCTCTTTGACGCTACTTCGTCCTTTGACAAATGATGTGTTTCATCGTTAATTTCTTCAAGAGCCCAAAACTTTTGAAGATCAATGTTTATGGCGACATTGCAACTAGTTTGCTTTTGAGTTGGTATATTTAAAGACCCTGATACTAAGTAACCGAATACGCTATTAATTAATAAAGGTTTGTTTGTACCTAAACTAATTCGTTCTTTTAGAAGAATGTTCCAGAACACGTCTGCTCCGATTAACAGATCAACTGGTGTTGATATATTAAATTGAGGATTTGCTAATTTTATGTTTGCTGGAATATGCTAGTTATCGATAACAATTTTTTGTGTAGGTATGTTACCCGAAATATTTGGTACAACTATGCAATTTAAATTAGATTGATATTTGTTTATCACCGATTTGATTGATGTTTGACATTTCTCTTGCAATTGCGAACAACTGTTGTTAATACCGAAAACAGATATATTTGTAGGTGTAGTTTTTATTTTCAATTGTTTAGCAAGACGTTCTGATATGAACATTGACTACCCGAATCTAAAAGTGCGTGAGCTTTGTGGAATTTACCATTATTATCTTATTATTGAGTATCTTGAACATAAATAAATGCTGTAGACAATAAAACGTAATTGTTAGAATTTGCAATATTGTTTTCACACATTACAGAAGATCCGTTAAATTCTACTACTTCATCATCTTGATTTTCCGCTTGTTCATTAGCTGAACTGCTAGTACTTCCATTACTGTTTGTATTTTGTGGCGCATTATAATGTAATAAAGTATTGTGCCTTTTTGAACACTTTTTACAATTACCCTTCTTGCACATATTACTAAAATGTCTGAAAGATAAACAATTAGCGCATAATTTCATCTCTCTTACCTTTTTCCATCGATCATTGATCGTTAATTGTAAAAACTTCTCGCACACATAAATTAAATGCCGTTGCTTGCAATAAGTGCATAGTACCTGTGTTGAATTTGATACTTTGGTAGTAAAAGAATGACGTACTTTATTTTTACTCTCACAAATTCGTATGTCTTTTACATTCATTTGTCTAAAATATCCGCTTTGTTTTTTAGAAATTCAAAAAATTGCTTTAACGTTCGACTCGACTGACTTGATAACAATAGGCGCCTCGTGTTTTATGCAACAATAAAAACACTATCAAACTACGTACAATAATCTTTTATATTTGTCTATTTTAGTAGTGCAAATTAATTAAATAAATAGACAATAATTGAGCCCCAAACCAAGGAAAGTAAGGATTTGATCGAAAGGTAATTAAATTGGCTTACTTGCGGTCTTCAGATGTACTTTCCACGTGTTTCCATCCAGACGACCATGTGCTTGGAAGTTCTCTCCTTATGGTTTTGTGACCAAACTTTTCCATATAGTCTTGCAGATAATAATCGATTTCTTGTTGAATTTAAAGAATGCTGCTTCTTCTTCGATAACTTGGGTTACACCAGCACGTGTTGATGTTGATAGATTCGGTTCGAACTGGACCAATGTAAATTTTAATAATCTCGCTTGACGTAGTGGACTGTATCACTTCAAATTAGGTGCTTTTGGTAATTACAGTAGAACCTCGATAAGTTAAAGTCCAAGGGAAACACAAACTATTTTAAGTTATAGAGGTTTTAAGTTATCAAGGGTCTATGTTAGGTAAAGGTTAATATAGAGGTATGTGCATGTTTCTATGTACCCCTGCTCCGATTTTTACTCGAATGCATCAGAAGGATGGGATCAATAAAATACTGAAAATTAAATATGTAATCATTTTTATTCACATTACTTACATTACATAAAAATAAAACAACAACTAAAGGTTTAGTCTACTTAAAAAAATCTGTGATTTTCTTTTGTTTTAAAAAATTCACTGTTTCTAAATCGATTTGATTTTCAATGACAAATAGAGAGGAGAATACATTATCTTTTATGTTGCTACACTGCTCTATAAATGATCGTACAGTTGTTAAAGCTCTTTTTGCTTCGTTGATTGATACACTTGTAGATGAAGTTTGTGGCTCGTCGTTAAAATCATCGTCTTTATCACTTTCAATGCAATTGTTTACTGATTCCAATATTTCTTCCTCTGTCAACGTCCCTGCTGTGGCTACGTCATCATCGCAAGTAACGAAGTCTTCAAAAGTGATGTTTGACCCAGACATGTGCTTACTCCATTCTTCAGGCACATTATTATCTTCCTCTTCAATGACTTCTTGAGGTTCTGAAGAAAAACCACAGGTTCTAAAGCAGTTTTTTACTGCAAGGGGTGTTACGATTCGCCAAGCTTTGTCCGCCATCCTCATTGCTTGAAGAACATTGATAGAAGAAATCGTATTTTGCTCCATATCAGCTATCATTTTTCTAACAACTTCTTTTCTGTATAATGTTTTAAATTTTTTTATTATTCCCGGATCCAAAGGTTGAAGTTGTGATGTTGTGTTTGGTGGAAGAAATTGGACTTTGACCGCCTTTAATGGTGGTATGTCTCCCATGTGCTGTGCAGTTGTCGATAAATAGGATAGTTTTTCTATTTGAAGTTACCATTTGCTTATCTATGTTAATCAGCCATTTTTTAAAAAGATCGGCTGTCATCCATGCTTTTTTATTGGCTTCATAATCGGGCTGATTTTAGGCCTGCAAAGCACCGAGGTTTTTTTGACTTGCCTATAATTTCATAGGCAATATACCGGGTGTCCCAGAAGTCGCGCACCCCATTGTAGGGATCGAAAGAGAAAAATATTCTAAGACGAAAAGTCCTGAGCCATTTTTTAATCAGACGCATAGGTAATTAATTATTAATTAATGAAAGTGACCAATCAGGAGCGCGCGACATAAGAATAAAAAGTGAGTGAGAAGGCGGTAAGAGACGCGAGAGTGAGACGCCAGAGCTACTGCCGACTTCTCGAGCAGTAGACAGAGAGTGGGGACGGACGGCCGTGGACGGCGGACGTACGTGATGCTAGGTGAATGTGTGAGATCGTGTACTAGTGTGAGTGTATCGGTAACAATGCACGTATGAATGTGAGTAAGGATATTTTTTTAATAATAGGCACAAGATTTAATGAATTCGACGGGAAAAACAGGAGAATTTACTAAATTAAATCAGCCATGACAGAATTTTGATTTCAAATAGTAGGAATAATTGTAGTAATTTTAAATTAAAAGCTCAGTAGCGGGGCTCAGGCAAAGGCACAGGGCAAAAGTTACTAAATTTTATTATTCATGGGAAAAATTGGAGTCATTTTTTATTGAAATATCAGAAGCAAGGCACTCGGCAGCGGTAACTGAATTTTTTTTTTTTATTTGTAAGAATTGAGGCAACTTTAAATTGAAAAATCAGTAGCAACGGTTCATTGGAGGCACTAGGTAGCCATGAATAAATTTTTTTTTAATCCAAAATAATTAAAGAAATTTCTAATTAAAAAATCACTAGCAAGAGTCAGTGAGAGGTACTGGGCGACATGGATGATTTTATTTATTTCTTTAGAAAAATCAAAGTAGTTTTTAATTAAAAATTAAGAGTAAGGGTAAGTTAGAGGTACTGGGTGGTCATGAACCAATTTATATTAATTAATATTAATAACTTCTTACATAATGAAAAAAAAACAAAATAAAATATGAATTATTCTTTTTATTAAAAAATATCATTCAATACATTTATTGTTATTGAAAATAAAAAAATGGAAGAAAGGGTGCAAAAACTACAATTTATAATTTTAATCATCTTCTTCCTCTTCATCGTCGTCTTCTGGCTGCTGGTAAATTTCAAACTGATCTTCATTATCGTCTTCAACGACATTTGTCTCAAGTTCTTCCATGATTTCGGGGTCAAAGGTTCCATCTTCGTTAATGTCGCTCTGATATGGTAGAGCATTGAGACAAGCTTGCCCATTACATTGGCCACAAGCTAAAGAGCATTGCAAGCCCGCTTTCCTGCATCCGCATCGCGAACCACAACCACTCTTGCAGTTGCAGAAAATTGTATTTAGCAAATCTTCTGGAGCAGGTGGTAGCTCCAGAAAATCGTTTCGCATTGTCGAACCCATTTTTTAATTTTAGTTAACGGTTATCAGTATTATTGAATAGATATGGATTTAATGCATGAAGGAAATGATAAATTATAATATAATAGTTAATAAAAATTGACAAATATTTATAATCATTGATTTATCGATAGTTCATTTACTATATATGGCGCGTTTTCGACCGGAGGCACGGGTTGACCTGAAGCGTTGAGTGAGAAGTTTTAATAAGAGGCGCAACCAGTGTGCTTTCATGCGTTCCCTACTGCTCTCTCATTGTCGCTCTCTATCCACGTACCGCCCGCACCTCCCCAACCCACAAACTCAATTACTGCAGTGTGGCGACATCATCGCACTGCTTCTTGCTTAAAAGATTGACGAAACAAGATTGTTCTTTTCGCGCAAATCGACGTCAACATTTGGACCTGTAAAGCAAACAGAATGGATAGAATGACTTAGCGAAATACCAATAAATTGAGGATGGTAAAATTTTGGAGAAAAAAACACTTAGTCAGATCACTTTAATTTTATTTTTGAGAATATAGTCAACAATAGTATATTAAGTATCAAAAACGATACGAACATTTTACCGATCAAAAACAATTGTTACGTTCCAAATAATTTCTTTCAAGTGTAATAATAACATGTAACATTAAAAACATTTTTAAAATTTTTTAAATAATTATTTTAAATTCTGAGACGGTAAGTAGTTAGTGTTTTGTTTAT
Source organism: Lagria hirta (assembly GCA_947359425.1). Classification (NCBI taxonomy): domain Eukaryota; kingdom Metazoa; phylum Arthropoda; class Insecta; order Coleoptera; family Tenebrionidae; genus Lagria; species Lagria hirta. The sequence goes on from OX375799.1 coordinate 26,143,583, forward strand.
CTTAGTAACCAGTAAACACTACTTACTGATCTGAGAGCTTACGCGGCAAATAAGAAAAATCGTTCTATCGTACAAAAAAGTATTTAAAACTTGATGGATTAAAAAAAAAAATAGTACATACGATGGAAATAGGAACAATTTAATAGTCAATTAACTAAACTAAATTAAACAATTGAAACAAAAACTTAGAACATGCTTTTTTTTATTTAGTTTACATATAATTATGTGAACGACCCCTACGCAAAAAATTTGGTTATAAAAATCTATTATCAAATAGCCATATTTTAGACTTAAAACCAAAAGATAATAATAAATACTTAAGCACTATGTATTTAAAAGACATAACTAAACTATACAAATAAGAGTTGCACTAATAAGTAATTTTAATTTTAGATATAAATCAATTCAATTTAATTATATGCGTACATAGAAAATAAATCTACAGACCGTTTTTGCAAATTTGTAGAACCAAAATTGAAGGCCCGGTTATTTTTGCGGTAAAATACGATAAACTTGTATTTTCTCTTTAAGAGCGTTTTTTTATTGTTAAGACGCTAAAATATTTTAAAAATGTCTAGTCACACAGTCACAGTCTTTCAAATCCGAAAAATTAACCACTGTATCTACGATACCCTGGTAAATAAATTACTATTATTTAGCTGATGACAAAATACGCACTTTCCTATGTGGCTTTGTTGTCTTCGATGACTGTTCTTTTGTTGTCTGCTTGGCAGTTTCCCATTTAAGATGGCGAAACATTTTCATTTTTAAAAACAAGTCGAGAATGAATTCTAGATGAGCCGCACATTTCGAGGTCTTGTGAAGTTCAACATACCACTGAAAACTTTTTTCCAACGATATTCTGAGGTATCTCTTAATATTTTTGAAAACGTTCGAGTCACATTTATACATTTCAAATGCATTATTAAATTATTACCAAATGCAGTATAAAACATACAAATTGATCTGAAGGCCTTTTCAAAAAACGTATCTTTCCTGTACGAGAGTAATCTTTAGAAAGCAAAAAAAATTCATCAGAATTTGTCAGCTCCTCGCCATTTTTTATAAACATCTGAGAACAGTCTTCGCAATTGAATTTATTTTGCAGTTTATGTAACAAATATCCAGTTACATAAACATTAGAGCATGTTTCCAAAGTAATTACCGTAGATGAAGACCTCTCATTTGAAATATAATTTTCTTTGTTAGATTCTTCTGTCATATCTACTTCTTCATCTGCCGCTTCATGGTGCTCTTCCTGTTCTGTTTCAGAATTATAAATATTTGCATTTTCTTCAATTTTCAAAATATCAAGAACTTCACTGTCGGATATCATACAATTTCCCGAGTCCGCAGCCATTTGGAGACGTATGTTCATATTATGTTGTATGGCGACGCGGCACTGGCGGACTGTTGGAGTGGGATTATAACCACCTCTGTTTCTAATAACAGAAAAAAAATTTTCAAGTGGGTCCTGATTAAGAAAAGATGTCAGAAGATATTTAATCTCCTTGCCCTTAAGATCATCCCATAACAACAAGACAGCTTTTATCGTCCACTGAAATCCATCTATGCAATAAATATTATTTCGCTTTCTATTGTTCTCATAAACTTCAATGTTTTTAAAATAATCCAAACCGCTTTCCAACGTTTCAAGAGACTTTGTCTTGTAAATAGACAATGGTCGCCTGTTTGGGTTTGGTTCATCTAACGTTCTACTGTTTAAAGCGTCAAAAATGTCATTAATATTTTTAATAAATTCTGCCGTGTTTTGAGCCGTGGAACTTTCCAATTGTTGTGTTAATGTAACCGTCGAAATTGCTGCGGCAACAGTGAATGAAAATATTTGAGCAGCAAGTTTTACACGCATTTTTTGGAAAGTTGTTGGTAAAATGTGAGAAGGAGTAATTTTCAACATTGCCCTAGTCGTCATATTTTTTCATCGATTTCATACGTCTTTGTTATATCAGACCAAGAAATCCATTTACCGTTAACAACAAATTGAAGTTTAGTGTTCATGAAATTATTGCGTAAACTTTTCAGTAAATGTGGCGTATCAAACATAGTAAAAATCTTTTTATCTTCAATTTGAATCATAGGTTTCTCCTTTGTGGCACCTAACAGACTTATAGCCTTGCGATTATTTGATCCTTGGTCGCATATTAATACTTTTGGATCAAACGATAATTTTTTCAACTCGACGATAACGTTTACAATTATTTTTTCCAAAAAAACGCTCTTGACGGGTCCACAAGAAACAAAATATCCAAAAGGTATTCTCCAATTGTGATTTAGTCCGCGAACTAAAAACACTAAAGCAGTATTTCCAAGTTTATCCTCTCTTCCCAAAATTCCTAGATCTTGGTAACCTTCAACAATGTCCTGTGATTGGTTAAATTCTAGCATTTTTTTTAATGAAAGCTCATCAAACATAACAACACACATTTTCTCTCTGTCTGTCATGGTTTTGGCTTTCAACGCAAGTTTGCAACTTAAAGCAGTTTTTACTCCAGTTCTTAAATTGCATACCTGTAACCAACTTTGGATGGTTCTAATAGACGGTAGAGTCAATTTTAGCTTACTCAGCATAAATTGGTAGGCCCCTGGAGACTTATAGTGTAGTGAAAGAGCTAAATCTTTTTCGGCTTGCGACCACTTTGTTTTTTTTTGGTGAAAAAGTTGCATTTGTATAAATGTTTTCACTGCAACACTTCTGTTTTTCAACAAATTTTCCACGACCGTCTGCACAGAAAAGCTGGTAGTTTTCTTTTTTAATCTGTAAATCCTAGAGTGTTGGACCTTCAATTTATTCCTCAACAGTTTAATTTTGGAAGAAAAAGATGGACACGTTTTATCTTCCATCGGTTTGGTGGGAAATGCCATTTCCATAATACGATCACTTTCTTTTGATGTTTCTGATGTAGTACTCCATAGACTTGGACTCTTTTGTTGGTCTGGAATAGATTAACAAAAAACATGTTTAGGTTATTTTATGTTATTTTGAACAATGCATTTGTTTCTTACAATTATTTAAACAATTGGGGTGGGTTTACAGAAAGTATATTAAACTAAAATTAAGTTTAAACTCAAAATTAAAAGTTTTGATTACCTTTTTCAGAAGCAACGGAATTGCTAGCAACTAATTCAGAAACTTCGGGTTCATTATCTGGCTGTGAGGAGCATGACACATTATAACGCTTTCTTTTATAACCGCGAATAATATCATGGTTTTCGGTTGTCTGCTGATGTCTCATGGAACGTTCTGGAACATGAAGTAAGAAAAAACGAATACAATTTTCAGCTTCTCAATGACTTAATAGTTTAACCGTTGAGTGAGAAGTTACTAAAACTTTTCACTCAACGGTTTAACTGTGTTTACTTACCGTCTTCCACAAATTTTACTGGCACAGCGTGTTTTCTTAACAATTTGCGTTTGTTATTCACCAAAATATCACTGGTTATAAAATGTTTTTTACAAAGCAATTTATTTTTTAAACTATCTACGTCTATAAGGGCAATGGTAATGTTTCCACAGTTTTTTTGCCACTCAACCGCTCTTTTAGGATCGTTTACGGGAAATTTAAAAAAAGTAACGTTTTTGTTCTTTCTGCTGGTGTTACAACAACCAACATAAACACACCTATGACTTGCTATTGTACTCATTGTAAAAAACAAAAGTGTAATTGCAACGAAACTGATATCGGACAGGTATTGAATAATTAATTACTTGATTATTTGTTAATTAATCGTTAATTAACTTGTCCAAATATCGTTTTTCTTTGTTTGATTTTTACTTCACAAAATTCGTTCGCGTACTGGTTACTTTCCAGACTTAACGGCACTTGTATATTATTTAAATTATTTTAATTATTATTATTAATTAATTAATTATTGCAGGCTCAGATTACATCGGCTCCTTCTCTGTTAAATCGCAATAATAATTGCGGTAGCCAATGTAACACTGAAGTCTGATATGCAACTCGAATTATTAAAAATAAACAAACAATAATTAAATAAATAAAATATTTATATTCAAAATTAATTACACCCTTAATTCATACAAACGTTTCTTGTAAAAGCTAAAAAGCTACTGCCCGTTTGTTTTTTTTTTTTTTTTTTTTTTTTTTTTTTGAGAGGGGGAAAGTCTTCAAAAGACACCGGCCGTTTGGCCGGTAGTGTGGGATTTTTACCCACTAAAAACCCACCTCTGCCCTATCTGACATCCGGCGGATCGAGGCAAGCCTCATTACACACCGAGAATGACAAGCGATACATCATTGGGATGTAACGACTTATTTTTAAGGCAACAAAAAGCAATATGCTACTTTGGTGCCTCCAGTTTTTAAAAACGGCTTTGGTCTTACTGCCCGGACATAGGATATACATTCCTTAAGTGTAAGTACTCCTGGAATCCATATCTCTAGGCTGGAACTCTAAAAAAGAAGATTAGAATTGCATAAAGAATGCGAAACTTACATCACTAGTACTTAATATAACTATATTAATAAGTGAGTGGTACTTAGCGTTTGCCTCCTAGCTGGTGTTTGTTTTCATGTTGGTTTTATGGAGTCGGTTCCCAGTCGACTTCCATCAACAGAGCTGTCTTCGGTCTCTTATGTCGAGTTTCATCATCCTCATTGTAGTCCACTGCCTTTCTCATCAATGGATTTGGATGGTCCTTGGCTCTAGCGTGGTATTTAATAAGGAGGCTTTTAATAAACTTCCTTATTGATGGAATGTCTGACTCGGCGTGGAGCTGGTCATTTCGAACGTACCAGGGAGCACCAAATGCCCTCCTGATAGCTTTGTTCTGGACGACTTGAAGCTTTTTCAGCCGAGTTTTTGATACATGAGCCCATGCCGGAATAGCATAGGTCATTATCGAACGGACACACGCCTTGTAGAGATGACATTTGTTCCTTATGCTTAATTTGCTTTTTGGGCAAATTAGCGGGAACAGAACTGCCATTGATCCTTTGGCTTGAGCGACTACGTAGTCCACATGTGGAATGAATGAAAGTCTGGAATCAAAAATCACGCCTAAGTATTTTACCTTTCTTTCCCAATTGATGTTCTCCCCAAACATCTGGATGGTGGTAGAAGGTGATTTACGCCTGCGAGTCACAAACAGTCCAGAACTCTTGTCTGGATTGACTTTGAGAAGCCATCGGGAGAACCATTCCTCGATGACTGTTGCTGCTTCCTGTAGGTACCTGCACATAAGAACCGGACTCAGGGAGCAAGCAAGGATTGCCGTATCGTCCGCATAGACGGCGATTTGGGAATTCGGCGGTTTGGGTATATCTCTGGTGAAAAGAGAATATAGAAGAGGAGAAAGAACTGAGCCCTGAGGAACACCAGCCTCCAACGAGCGCTCGGTAGAGAGGGTTTGACGGACTCTAGCTCTGAATTTCCTTTCAAGAAGGAAGGAATTTATCAGTCTCACCAGCGGTTTAGACATATCTGTATGAAGAAGCTTATAAATAAGCCCTTCATGCCAGACTGTGTCAAAAGCTTTAGAAACATCTAAGAAAATGGCTCCACCGATCTTTTTGAAATTTAGTGCCACTGAGAAGTATTCAGTGACTCTTAGAATTTGATCGGTGGTCGAGTGTTTCGAACGAAATCCAAATTGCTCATCAGGCAATAGATTATGTTCTGCGACACTTTCAACCAGGCGGTTTCGAATAACCCTTTCAGCAATTTTTCCAATTGCGGATAGAAGACTGATAGGTCGATAGTTCTGCGGAAATTTGGGAGATTTTCCTGGTTTTTGTAAGAAAATTACATTTGCAGATTTCCATCGACTTGGAAAATGTTGGAATGTGAAAATGGCATTGATAATGGTGGTAATGTATACCAGAGCTTTGATTGGAAGATTTTTCAGAGCTCTATTGGATACATTATCTGGACCTGGTGCCTTTCGTTTTTTAAGTTTGCGAATGATATCTCGAATTTCTGATGGTGAAGTAGGCGTGATGATAGCCTCCTCGTTTCCATCTTCAAGATTGTTTGAGACAAAGTCCTCAACCTCATCAATGAAGTCCAGATCAGCATGGTCCAGAGAGGTTCTGCATTGCAGTTCCAAACTGTCCGCAAAAGCTTGAGCTTTTTCCTCATCGGTGTGGGCGATTCCTTGTGCACCGTGAATTGGTGGCAAAGGTTTCCTGGGACTCTTCAGTTTTCGGACCATCTCCCAAGCTGAGTGGTCTTCAATCGACAAGCTCTTAATCTTTTCGTCCCATTTCTGAGAGCGAAAATCAAAAAGAGCCCATCTTACCTCAGTCACTAACCTGTTGAATTCAGTTCTGTCCGCTTGAAGTCTAGATCTTTGCGCTAAACGCCTAGCTCTATTTTTCTCGCGAATCAGATCAACTATCCAAGCAGGTAGTTTCTGAAATGATTTTCTAGGTTCTGAAAAGAACTTAGAAGCGTTTGTGACTGCTGCCGTGATTTTTTCTTCCAGTTTGACAACTGCTTCTTCCAATCGTTCTTCCGAATCGATTGTTGGGATTGGACCGAGATCTTTATTCAAAACTTTCTGAAATTTCTTCCAGTCTGTTTTGGTCTTGCTGATGATGTCTTCTTGTGCTTCGGGTTGTTGACCTAGGAGGAGAAGCACTGGATGATGGTCAGAACTAAGTTCCATTATCACTTCAACACTAACACTATCGCGAATATTTTTTAGGAGTGCCATATCTAAGATATCAGCTACTCCTCGCGTAGGAAAATGCGTAGGTTCATCAGGTGCTAATAATACTATGTCTTGGTTTTGATCAAGAAGACGGCTAAGAGTGTGACCACTCCTAGTCGCTACTCGGCATCCCCAGTCAGTATGCTTAGCATTGAAGTCCCCCGCTGCAATGACGGCTTGGCTGCAGTCCCTTATGGCAGTAAAATCTGTCTCTACTAGATTTTTTCCCGAAGGTAGATAGCATGAAACCAATGCTATATTTCCTCCATCCAGTACCAGACTAATTGCTGTTGCTTCTAGAGTAATAAGTTCTGGAAGCTCCATTGGGTAATGGTTGATAGAGTTTTTGACATATATCGCTACGCCTCCCCCTCTACCATTTTCTCGGTCTTTTCTATAAAGAGTGAATCCGCCCATTTTTGGATCTCTGCTGTTTGCACTGAGGTGAGTTTCATTCACCATTATTACATCCAACGTGTGTCTTTCTGCGAAATGAACGAGCTCATTACGATTTTTTGCCAGGCCGTTTGCATTCCAAAAAGCCGCCCTAAAATTGTTGCGCTGCCGCTGTTGTTGAGACATTTAATTTGTCTTCCGCTTGCTGCACCATTGCAGAAGTATCTTTGGCAATTCGTTGTCTAAAAAGACAGTCGAATCCTTCAAAGACGCCGCGCCACGAATGCTCTTACACAACAAGTGTATAAGGCTTTGTTCAGCATTGCTCCCCTCCGCAGAGTTGCTGTTTTTTGTTTTTGCTTCCCTTCTGGAAGGTCCTGCTTTTGAGGATTCTCCATTTCTAGAGTTGATCCCCCATGAAGCTGATGTTGGCAAAGCAGAGGACACCTGCTTTGCTTTTTGGGCCTGCTGCACCATCTTTGGTTTAGCTGGCCTTTGCTGTTGGGCAGGCTTGACGGCTGCCTGCATTTTTCCTGGGTTTGGCCTCTTTTGGCTTGCGCTTTTTAGCGGCTTAGGGAAGCTTTTGCAACCCTTATAGCTCGCTGTGTGAGCGTCTCCACAGTTGGCACAAGTTGGCTTAACCTCTTTTGGTTTGTCGCACGTCCTTGATTCATGGTCCTTACCACATTTGACGCATTTTGGTTTTGCGTGACAATTGGCCTGTCCGTGATGGAATTTTTGGCACTGATAGCGTTGCATCACTGCCTTCCTTTTCCTAACTGGCTCCACGTTGACATTTAGAAAGCAAACTTGTGCTTTCTTTTGAGCGCAAAAGCGCTTTTCTTCTTCTTGATTTGCTAGTTCAACTAGCACAGAAGAGAATTCAATTTTCTTCCCGTTCTCTGTCTTCCTCGACAGTCGGGTGACTTTGATTATTTGGAGTCCTTGTTCCATCAAGTCCTCCTTTATTTCCTGCTCTAAAATAGCAGGAGGAATGGGCCTTAAAACCCTCTTTAAGGGTTTTTCCTCGGTGGTAAAATATGTATGATAACATATTTTGTTTGATTTGAGGAACGAAGTTGTTGTCCTGAAATCCTCTGACGTTTGGAGTTGTACTCTAACTCCATCTGGGCACACACGTGCACTTAGAGGAGTAACCCTTTTCTCCTTTAGGGCTCTTGAAATGGCCGTCCATCTCTCTGGAGCCCTGATGATGATTGGTGGAGGTTTTTTCTCCACCTTCGATTGCTGGGGTGCTTTTGCATCCCCTTTGGGTTTTACCACCTCTTTGGTGGAATTAATGGCTACTCTCTTTGGGGCAGAGAGTGCCTTTTGTGCCACTGGGGCTGTTTTTTTACCTTTTTTCGGTGATTTTCCCTGATGAGAAGATTTCAATTCAGGAAAATCTGAATTGAAATTTTTATTTTCGGGAGTGGATTCCCTAAAATTCCTCAGTCGTCTTTGCTTTGACTTCCTAGAGCCAGCAAGAATGAATTCATCTTCTGCGCCTCTTTTGGCGCTTTTGACTGAACCTGATAGGGACTCTGTCCCTATTGTCGACGTGGAGTCATCGTCAGAAACCTCCATGGTTTCCTCAGTTGCCGGGATACTAGATTCATCATCAGAATCTCTTTCCTGCGGCAAGGGATGGTTAATTTCCTTGTTTTGGCTCTTTGCCAATTCAATTTCCAGATTAGAGTTTCTAATCTGGAGAGCACTTATTAGCGCTAAACTAGCGCTAAGCTGCTCCTCTGAAGAGGTCAAACGCTTGTGGAGGTCCTCCACAGTTAAAGCTCCACTAGCCATACTAATGTTGCTTAATTTGCGTAATTAAATTTAATTTAATTATATTAAAATTTTAATTAAAATTAAAATAAAAAATTGAAATAATTAAATAAACCACTGTCAGAGAAGCTGACAGTGGTTATAAAAACTCTGATTTCTACTAGCCAATAGATTTATTTAAATTTTTGAAAGTAAATTAATACTGTAGTTTACAGGAATAATTTAAAATTTAATTAATTATAAAATTTTTATTCATGCACTGAAGGTGCTAAAAGAATTAATAACCACTAACCTTTGGTATATTTCCGGTGAAATATACCTATTTGGCTGGTCTCCTTGAGTGACTGGGCGGTTGGACTTCCAGTACCACTGTATGTCGGCTTTACAGGACCGCGGACTAAATTATGTCCACTACTGTTACCGGGTCAATTACATCCCTTATTAGACCTATTTCCATAAATTAATATAATCTTTGTTCTAAAATAATATGTAGCGTTGAAAAACACTGAGGTGTTTTTCGGCCAATCAGATTCATGCAGGTTGTAAGCCCCGCCTACAATCAAATCCACCAATAGGGTGATTGTGCTGAATGTGTATAAAAGCAGCTCACTTTGGCGAGGAAAAGTCAGTTCCGAATACGCTACCGGGGAATAAACATATACCTCATAACACGGTCGTTTCTGTTCTCACCCAGTGCAATTTAAATAAAATAAATAAAAATACAGACAGAATAGCCAAAAGGCATTCTGATCTCAAACAAAGAAAAGAAAAATAAATAAGCAACGTTGCTCTTGAGCTAGTTGCAATTCTACTTAAAATAAAGTGCATCGAGTCAGGCTAGCTAAAGCCTTCTCTCTCGGTAACACGTGGCGCCCAACGTGATAAATTAAATTGTTTAAAAGGATTTAAACAACGGACATGCCTAAAACACAAACCATAAACCTTGACTGCAAGGATTTGGCAACAGAAGTTGCCAAAATCCTAAGAGATCAGGCATCAACCATGTCGCCTCTACGACCAGAAGAATTCCTTCCTACTTTTGGGGGAAACCCAGAAGAAGAACCAGAAGAATTCATTGAAGCAATGGAAGATTACTTCATGACCATGACACTACCAGAATCGCATAAACTAGTGATAACGTCGCGACAATTTCGAGCTATCGCGAATAAGTGGTACAAATCGTCTACAATACGCGACAAAACCATAGTCCAACTATGGGGTAGAATACGCGACGAATTCGGAACGCATCAAAACATGGATATGCTCCAAGAAACATTTTACAACAGGAGCTATAACCACCACAAAGAAGACATAGAGGCGTTTATTAATAAACAACAATGTCTCTACCATCGGTTTAGTGCCGTTAAAGACGAAGAACATTTAGTGTCGCGACTATACAGACAAATGCCGACAGAAATCAGACCGTATCTGATATCGGCAAAGTGCAAAACAATTCGCGAGTTCGTTAAAACAGCCAAAGCAATTACAAAAAGTTGCCCGGAACTATTATTCAACAAAGAAGCCAAGCGGTCGGGAAACTGGCAAAGGGCCGAAGGGACGTCTCTTCCAAGGTCCAGACCAGATGCTACCAATTAAATAACAATATGGAAGCACCACGGATAACCGTGGATATCAATGGAGCACAAGTAGCGGCTGCACTTGACACCTGTGCTTCATGTAACTTCATCAGCAGAAAACTGGTAAAGAAATACAGCCCTCAAAAAAGTACCATTCTTCTAGCCAACGAAGAAGGTACTACAACAGCAATGGGCACATGGGAAGGAAAAATCACGATAGACGACCAAGAATACATCGAAAAGTTCTTGGTGGTACCAAATCTCAGAGAAGAAATAATCTTGGGGCACACATGGCTGACAGCAAACAAAGTTACCATGGACTATGGGCAACGCTGCATCCATCATGGTCTTCAACCAAGAGTAACAACATTCTGGCTGGGAACCACCAAAACAAACAAGGTTAGTGACAACCCCCAAGTGACTCACGAATTTCCCCCTCCAAGTGCAAAAACATTTGAAAATCTTTTAAGTGACTTTAGTGCGGTAGTTAATGCAGACTCAGTGACCGGAACAGTTCGGGCAGTGCAACACACAATTTGTCTAAAAGACACTAGACCCTTTAGGGTTAGACCCTATCAAGTGAATGAGACAAAAAGACAACAAATGTACCAGTGCATTGAAGAAATGTTGGCAACCGGTGTCATCGAGCGGTCAAATAGTGAATACTGTTCACCAGCAGTGCTTGTAAAAAAATCAGATGGAAGTGTACGGTTCTGTACGGATTACAGAAAACTAAACCAAGCCACCATCGACGAAACAGCAGTGCTCCCAAAAATCCAAGACGCACTCAAGGATTTTGGGTCAGCTCAAATTTTTTCAGCACTAGATCTCAAATCAGGTTACTGGCAAATTCCTTTAGACAACAAATCTAAACACTTAACTGCCTTTGCAACACCAGATGGGTCTACCTACCAATACAAAGTGATGCTGTTTGGTCTCAAGAACGCCCCAGCATCTTTCCAAAAGCTAATGAATCAGGTCCTAGCAGGAACTTTGGGTAAGTACACACATGTGTACCTTGACGACATAATCGTGTACTCAAAAACCTACGACGAACACCTGATACATCTCCGCATAGTTTTTGAAAGACTTCAAGAATTCGGTCTCAAATGTGCTAGCGAAAAATGCAAATTCGGGGTGAAAGAAATCAAATATCTAGGGCACATTATAACCCATGACGGAAACCAGCCCCAACAAAAACATCTCACACAAATACTAAACGCACCTCCTCCCAAAAACAAAAAAGAAGTGAGAAAATTTCTGGGACTAGCCACATGGGTCAGAGAATATGTCCCAAAATTTGCTGAACTTGCTGCACCTCTAACGGACTTGCTAAACTTAAAAAAGAAATTCCAATGGAGGGCAGAAGAAGAAGAGGCATTTAACAAATTGAAGACTACCATCAGCCAACCCCTAAAACTGCATAGGCCTGACTTCACCCAAAGATTTACCCTCCAAACAGACGCCAGCGGAGTGGGAATTGCGGCAGTGCTACTGCAAGAAGACAAAGACAAAAACCGAAAGGTTATTTCATACGGTAGTGCGCGCTTAACAGACACTCAAAAACGCTGGCATATCACCGAGCTTGAATGCTTTGCGATAGTGTGGGCAGTGAAGCGATATCGCCCTTATCTCGAAAACCGCGAGTTCACGCTAAAAACAGACAACAAGGCGCTACTATGGCTTAACTCCGCGAAAGACTCTACCGCAAAACTGACGCGATACGCAATCGTGTTACAGGAATTTAAATTCATTGTAGAACACTGTGCGGGAAAAGACAACGAATTGCCGGACTTATTGTCGCGGGACCCGGATGTCCAGCTGGTGCCGGACAGCCTTGACGAGCCAGAAAAAATGTTTGCGCCAGTGAAGTGCGGTGAAAAAGTGGAAACAATGTACATGACACAACCACAAAGTTTCCTAGAAGAAATCATGAAGAAACAAAGAGAAGACCCACAACTGGAATTAGCAAAAGAACGCCTGAAGAAAATAGGAGAAAATGGTGCTACAGAACCAGGAGAAGCAGCTTTCCGCAACCACTACGAAATTCGAAATGGTCAATTGTGGAATAAAACTCACAATCAATTATGGGTTCCCGAAAACGCTCAAAAGAGAGTTTTATTTGAGTTTCATGACTCCTTGGAAGCAAACCATCCAGGGCGAGACGAAACTATACGGGCCATAAAAACACAATTCACATGGCCAAATCTCCACAAAAACGTCGTAGATTATGTAGCATCATGTCTTATCTGCTCTACAATGAAGAGACCCACTCCACAAGCAAGCGCGCCTCTAAGAGCATATATTCCAAAGAAACCTTGGGAGACAATTGCAATTGATTTCATGGGTCCATATGAAGAAACGCCATCAGGAAACAGGTTTCTCTTAGTGGTGACTGATCTTTTTTCAAGATGGATTGAAGCATTCCCTACATCCAACGAAACAACTAAAGTGACAGTGCAAATCTTGGAAAAAGAAATCTTTAGTCGATGGGGCTATCCAAAAGCATTAATTTCGGATAATGGCCCACAATTTACATCGACAACTTTCCAACAGGCTTGCAAGAAATGGAAAGTAATTCATTGGCCCACGCCGATCTACCATCCACAGGCCAACCCAACGGAGCGTAGAAACCAAGAAATCAAAAAAGTTCTACGCATCCTCAGTGCAGCTCGACCAAACCAAAGCTGGGACGAAATACTACACAAAGGATTGTTTAGTATAAGAAATCGTCAAAACAGCGCCACAGGTCAAACACCAAGCTACACACTATTTGGATATGACATTCAAAGACCTGGCCACTGGAAGGAAGAAGAGGAAGAAATAACACCTTCAAAAGAGAGACAACAACAAGTAAGAGAAAGTCAGACAAAATATCAGAAAAGATATGCTGACAAAGGAGAACCTCCAATACAATACACAATTGGAGACGAGGTAATGGTAAAACGACACATCAAATCGGGCTTCAAAAGCACATGGGTAGGCCCATATACAATTACCAAAGTTAATGGAGAAAATTGTTATACAGTCAACCGAGGGTCTTACCAAACAAGGGAACATGTGAACAACATCAGAAAAGCACGGGTTAACCAAAAGTTAAGACAAAATGAGGCAGGAACACAACGCGAAGAAGGTGATGAAGTTCCAGTACAAGCCATCATTGGTACCTTAATGCCGAATGAAGCACCACCACCGTACAGAAACGAAGACCTACACAGAATTAGGCAGCGGCAAATCGACAGGCTCAATCGACCCAGCCGTAGCCAGCAACGACCCAGGATGGAGAGTCAGACACCACAAACTGCCGTAGAGACGACGACAGCTAAGGGAGAAACTCAACAACCTAGGATTCGAAGCTTCACGTGTGAATAAGTTAGCAAATAAGTTAGCAAATAAGTTAGAAAATAAGTTAGAAAATAAGTTAGAATAAGAAATGGGAATAGGTATAATCAGGTCTCCAAAATAGGGGGGCGTGTTACCGGGTCAATTACATCCCTTATTAGACCTATTTCCATAAATTAATATAATCTTTGTTCTAAAATAATATCGCACCCCGGCGAGAACAGTGACACAACTCAAAAATGTAAATTTTCAGCTTTATGTCAGTAAAAAATACATTATAATATCTCGCTTGTTGCGATATTAATTCTTCATAATAAAATTGAATTTACTGACAAAGATAGTTATCTGTAACGTAAAAACAACTCTTAATCTCAATATGAGTTTAAGAGTTTCCTGCTTTTTGCGATTTTTGAACTACTGCATGTGTTTTTGAGTTGTGTCACTGTTCTTGCCGGGGTGCGATATGTAGCGTTGAAAAACACTGAGGTGTTTTTCGGCCAATCAGATTCATGCAGGTTGTAAGCCCCGCCTACAATCAAATCCACCAATAGGGTGATTGTGCTGAATGTGTATAAAAGCAGCTCACTTTGGCGAGGAAAAGTCAGTTCCGAATACGCTACCGGGGAATAAACATATACCTCATAACACGGTCGTTTCTGTTCTCACCCAGTGCAATTTAAATAAAATAAATAAAAATACAGACAGAATAGCCAAAAGGCATTCTGATCTCAAACAAAGAAAAGAAAAATAAATAAGCAACGTTGCTCTTGAGCTAGTTGCAATTCTACTTAAAATAAAGTGCATCGAGTCAGGCTAGCTAAAGCCTTCTCTCTCGGTAACACAATTTCAATGAGAAAACTCGGCGACGGAAATGTTTTTTGAACACTTTGAACTAACAAAACTGCTCGAACTGAATTTAATTTCACTAAATTGTGTTTAACCACTTTTTAGAAAAAGATTCAATAGCTTGTGCTGCTTTTTAACAAAACTAGAGGAGACACAAAAATGACGTGTACTCTCTCTCGATGTTGATGATGCTGCCCGTTTGTGGCGAGACCCGCGGCTTTTATTCATAAATTTTGGAAAACCCAGACGTCGAACAATAGATTTTGGCTAGACAGAATGGGTTTTCCTAATTTCTCAGTTTTAATTATTAATTAAATAATTGTATTTAGCATCATTAGATGCGAAAAAAAATAGCGCATCTTTTGATACAATTTACAAGTTGCTACGATCGATGTGACCTAGTTATAATTAATAATTATGCTTATGGGGCGCGGCGTTATAAAAGCTCGGGCACCCCACTTCGCCAGCCATTCAGCGACCAGCTTTCAAAGGCTTCACATCGAACCTAGCAATTATTACTAACAATAAAAATAATAAATTATATACACTTAATCTAAGGCCTTGCCGGATTCTCTAGATATTTACTTTCCCCTAATTAATCGGTGTCTCTCTGCCTTATCCGTATATGGTGTTAATTTAGAGAGACAATCGTGATTCATAAATAATTAATAATATTCGAATTTTAATTAATCTAGCTAATTAGCTATTCGATAACAAAACGCTCTTGACAATGCACTAATGCGGCGTCAGGCGAGACGATCTAGTTTTTACCGTCCCCTTTAATGTGACATTTATTTTTAAACACCCTGTACAATTTAACATCCTGTACAATTTTGTATTTTTGTTGGTTCTAAAGTTAAAGCTTTTTTAAGTGACAATATTTAATGTATTAATACTTAATATTTAACAGTTAATGGAAACGCAATGTTTCTAAAAATTGTTGCCAGTCAACAACTCTATTGGAGTCGTTTCCGAGGAATTTGAAAAAGCTAATTGCTTGTTGTTTGTATTGGTGTTACAGCAACCGACATAAATAAACCTATGCCTTGCTGTTCACGTTCTTGACGATAAAAATGTAGCATTTTATTTTTTAAAATTCCGAGTTCTGTCATGGTAATGTTTATGATTCTATATTTTTATTGTCATTCTATTCCTCTCGTGCAATTTTTTACAGGAAACATAACAAAACTAATGTCTTTATTATTTCGGTTATTATTTGAACAATTAACATAAACGCATTTGCGATTTGCCGTACTCATTGTTGCTATCTCACGATCGCTCCACTCGGTTGTCCAACGGATCAGAGGCGAACTCTCATCGGTGTCTCGAGCCTGACTGAGAATCCCGGAACCAAAACGGCTGGTTGGCCATCTAGATGTCGGAACCATTTTCGACCACGCGTTCCGCATAAGGCTTGCATCTCTTGTAACTTTTCACTCAACGCCTGAAGTGATGCTGTGACCGCGCGCTATCCGCTCTCTATCTCGAAAACGGTTCACCGTTTAAGAAATTTTTTAAACAAAATTTGTAGAAAATTTTATATTCAACAATATTGATAATAGATATAACTAGCAAAAAACCCATAAGAGATGAAATATTTTCAAAACAAGCGCAAAAAACCAATTTTTGTGGTCTTTCACCTTGAAATTTAATAGTTGCTTACACCCTACCATATGTAGGTTTTGAGACAACTTTTAGGGTGTCAATATACAACTATTTACAGACTTACAGCTGGTATCTCGAATTCCGAGATTCTTGCTTAAGGGCAGGTTGGCAGGTCGAGAAAAATGTTGAAATTTGAAAGTTACCTCCTGAGCTTGAAATCATACTTTTATTAGGCGATTTTTTTAATAATAATCTAAAATAATTCCTTGGAGGGGCGCATATAATTTATTTTTTATTTAGGCTTAGTTATTTATTTATTTGTTTGGCGCCATTAGAAAATTGAGCTCTCAAATTATTTTTTAAGCAGTTGTACCACTTTAGAGCATATGCACCCCTTTTAAACTAACTGAACATTCTTTTTGTGCTTAATTTGATGAGTTCATTTATATAGTTTTCTTATGTAGTAAATTTAAATAAAACTTAGTTTTTGAACTGTATCTATCTTTCTCGTCTGTGAAAGAGAGATAACTTTTACAGTTCGGGCGATTTTGTGCAGATGACGCCACAAAATTTGAATTTTAGGGGTTATTGATACAAAACAATTAATCGACATAAATCTTTGTCTAATTAGCGGCAGACAGCTAAGCAAATCATATTTGAGTGATAAGTGAATGTGTATTGTAAAAATTGTAAAAGAAAACTATTACTACAGTTTTGGGATGTAGCGCAAATGGCGCTACTCAATTTGAATCATAAGCGCTATTCTCAGGAGAGAATTTATTTACAGAAATTGCTACCCAATTAACGGTGACAAGCTGAGCAAGCTAAATTTTAGTGTTAAACAAATTTTTTGCTTTATTGTTATGTTGTACACAAGGTGATGCAAAAATTTCACTAATATTCATGACTTTTTTATTCATCTTTTTTTTTCCAAATCTTAAGCAGGTAAATTTTATTAATAAAAATAGCATTATTGTCTACATAATATTAGTTTCTTATGAAACAATATTTTTGGATCTAACGTCATCACATTCTTATTTAATATTATTTAGCAATAATTATTGTTTTTTTTTCATAATTGCAACAGTACCACAAAGCAAACGCTTTTAGATTTATGCAAAAAAGCGTTTCTATTGAAAAAATATGTGTGGACAGGGCTTGAAACTGATGGTTTGATAAAAATTACTCTCGATGTTGATAAATTCCTTTTTATCAATTAAATATTAGGTTCAAAATTTTGAAAACAAAAACGATGTGATTATTATCGCGATTTTGATATAAGATTGAATTTGAATGTTAGAGCAAAAGACAAATGAAATGCCAAAATGAAAAAATGCAGAATAATAAGAAACTTTGTGATTACTAATTGGTAAACAACTTTGCAAAAAAAAAAAATACATTATTGTTAGTCAAACGTATATATTAATAATCATTTATCTACAACAACATTACAGTAGCGTTCTTCGGGCTTCACGAGCGTTTCTAATTCTATTTGAATCTTTACATTTTAATCCTTTGGGAATATTTCGGTTCAATATTTCTGAGATAACATTCTCAAAATAGAATTCTGTCAGCTTTGGCAGCATCAAGTTCTTCCACAAATCTTCATCTCTTATTATTTTTTCCACAAACAAATCTTTTTTGTCATCAATATATGTCACAAAGTAACAATAATGCCTTCTGGTAATGTTAAGTTGCCCTTGCACTTGAAAATAATAATTGGGGCTTTTTTTCAACTGTAATTCGTTGTCCTGGCCTAATTCCAAACAAATGTTTTTTCTTTGCTGCTTCTTTAAAGGAAAGTCCAGATTTAAACACACTGTGTAAGCATTTTACTTCTACCAAACCGTCCTCATCAATAAGACCGATAATAATACCACATTATTCTAAAAACGTGTGAGTATAGGTACAAACCGTCTGGCGAAGCTCCTAAAAAGCCATATTCTAAATCAATAAATAGACCAGAAGGCTGCACTGTCACTTTATACTCTGCAGCAAACTTTTCAAGAGCTATCTTTTCATTGATCTTGCCATATTCTGTAGCTTCACTGTAAAAATTTTTATTGTACAAAATCATTTTTACGTCATTGTGACATTCTGTGTAAGCTCTTCTTTTAATAATTTTTCCAAACAATGAAGCTGTTAATCGATTCAACCTTTCTTGTTCATATGCAAAATTTCCAAACTGACCAATAGTGCTATTTTGAGTTGCGTCTCTTTCCTCTTGAGTAACCTAAAAATTTTAATTATGCTCGGCATTTTTATTGCTCCCTGTTACATTTCTGCATATTAGATAAAATACGTTTTTTTTCTATTTCCAACTCATCTGCATCAAGCTCAGGTTCTAGAGCGTGAACACCATAATCATTATTTTGTTTATCCTTGCTGCTTTTTTTCCATAAGCGTTTTTTACAAGACGGCTTAGAACAAACGTAATTGGTAATTCGTCTTTTTTTAGCTACAAAACTTTTCAGGTTCTTGCAAGGCGTACGTTGAACCGTTTTTCTCCAAGAGTTTAATATCTAATCTGGGCCTTGGTTGTATTGCATTGAAGCTAACGAACTCCTCGTTTGAAAAGATTCTTTCATCGTCAGATTTAAACGCTTACCAGCGTTATATTTTGCAACAAGGCTCATAAACAGTTCAGCCCCGTTGTTTGTCTCATTGTCAAACATCATATCAGCTTTCCTTACCAGGTGTTCTACAGCCCCTAAAATAATTATAATTAAATTTCAAAAAAAAAAAGATAAAACAAAGTTAACCTTCTACTCTTTGATCCACAAGATTTCATTTGATCTACAAGATTTGATTCATTATTATTTGGTGCGGAACAATAATAGTCTTTACAATTCTCATGTTTTCCAAATACGTGGAAAGGACCATTAGCTAAATCCACCTTTAAGCTTTCTACAGTACCACCGATGTTATTATGGTACAATTGGCGTTTAGCAAGATCTACTAATGTTTTAATAGATGCAGCTGTCAGATATTTTTTCAAGGTTATAATTCTTTTATCATCTTTGGCACTGCATAAATGTGCTATAATTTTTGAAAACATGGTTTTTGCACTCAGTCTTCTGAATCAAGTTGCCATACTCCACCTTCATTTTTAAATTAGCGAAGGTACTTGAGTCGCCATCTGCTATAAAGTGTTTATAGCGAACTCCATGCATTTTAATACTTTGATTGAAACCTTCAACTATGATATCTGATTCCATAGCTGAAGACGAGCCGCTCCAATTTCTAAAACATGTATGCTCAAGAGGATTTTTTTTCTTATTGTGCGCCGTTGCACATACATAACAAAATTTGTTTCTGACACCCATAAATAATGCTTTTTTCGTAGCTTTCCCGATAATAATAGCCTAAAAAAGAAACGTAAGCATGCCACACAAAACAGAGTGACTTCTTACAGTGCCAGATGCAGCATCATAGCTGTGCCCGTAACTTCTTTTACTCCATCCACCATCCAAATAAACAGTAATAAATGGTATTCCATCAGGATCAACATTGCCATTTTCTTTAGCTATTCTGGCTTCTTCTTTGCCAGCTGCAATGAAATCTTCAACAAGATTGTCATGCCATGCCTAAAATTATAGTATATTATTATGTGAGCGATTATGACAGCCATTATTCACGCAGATGATGTTTGAGCCCACGAGCCTTGGCGAGTGGCTCAAATCATCTAAGTGAATAATGGCCATAATCGCGAATGTAATACTATGCTTTTTCTACACCTATTCAACAAATAAATTACAGTCAAATTTGATAACTTTAATGAAACTCTATATAATACACTTAATTAATTTTCATTTTTCATTGAGTGAGCTATTAGGATGAAAATATATATTGAAATTTGTGCAGTTAGTAATATTCAAATTTGGAGTTGTCACCTCCATTGCTAAATTCTGATTGGCAGTTTTAGTGGTTGAATTATTAGTTTGCACGGATTGTAAAATTTTTTGACATGTGTCCATTTTATTCTTCATTGAGTTGTCAATGTATCCTTCCGCTACTGCAGTCGATTTCCATCCCCCGTGTCTGTTTAGGGCTGTGATGTCACCTCCTGCATCCACTAGCAGGGTTGCCGAAGATCTTCGGAAAGAGTGCCCCGTGTACAGTTCTGGGTTCGGAAGATTTAAGAAAGTAGCAATTTGTTTCCCCATCATTGAAAACTTATTGATGCCAATTTTCTGACTGGTGCACTTTCCTTTTTGGTAGTTTAAAAAGAAGGAGGAACACTGGACATCTGGTGGACGCAAAGATATGTATTTTTTCACAATTGCATAGAAATTCCCTGTTATTGTAAAGTTGCGAACTATTTTGGTCTTTGTATTGGGCACATTTACTAATATTGCTGATGATAGATCTTGAAGATTCCCAATATCCATTTCTTTTAACTCATTACACCTACATGCCCCCATAATACCCATAATTAGTGCCACCTTAAATGAAAGAAAATGTTGAGATATTGGTAATATTACAGATAATTTAGTTGCTACCTACCTTTGTGGCAAGATATTTCTGGTCATCGGCATTCTGAATAAAACTATTTATTTGTTCGGGAGTGAAGGTTTTGGCCTTTTTTGCTTTATAGCCGTCGGATTTTCGCTTGAGAAATGCTCTTAACTTTCCGTACGTGTCTAGCTTAATGTTATGATGAATTTCAAGTGTACTTCTTAGCATAGAATAGTGTGTCCATAGTGAAGACGCTTTATATTTTTCCGATAATTCTCCAAAGTAGGCTAATATGACATTTTCTGAGAAAGAACTGGTTTTCTTGCTATCACGCCATTCTATAAATGATTTGTAAACAGACTCGTAGTCTTTTTTGGATTTTGCAGGTAGGAGATTTTCGGTTGTTATTCGAGCCATTTGGAGTATTTCCGGTGGAGTACAATTTTCTTCATCACTGCTATTACACATTTTAACGTTAATTTATTAGTTTTAACACGAAACAGAGGCACATTTATCATTAATCGGTACGAAGTGCGTACGTTGAAAAACCTAAACAAGGAATATGGCGACACACTTGGCTGTCACGCGAGTCGATTGTCAGGCGCAGAAAGAGTTGATCGTGGGCAATTCAAATTATCATTGGATGGAACACCCGTGAATAATGAATTTCTAATTTTTTTATTGGACGAGAACCGTGAATTGTGATCCATAATTCACGGTCGTGAATTATAACTACGATATTTCTTGAAAAAAATGCTAATAATTGCGATGTAATTCAATAGGTGTAGAAAAAAACAATAAAGCACTTTCCAATTCGAAGTGTTCAACATAAATATAGAAATATAAAAGTTTTTGAAGTAGTATTATAATATTATCATATTATCTACATTTTTTTCAACATACATTTCCTAAATTTTCTTCAATTTTGTGAAACTTTCTGAAAGACATTGGAGGAATATCCATTATTGTGCAGAGTTGTTCTAAGTGACTGTGACAACTACCAGTAGATAGTGTACCCCATACTGCTCCAGTGTTGACAGGGAACTCATTTTCACAATCTCTTGGTGAATTGTGTGTTGTATTATCATCATCATGTGTGCTTTTTATGATAGTAATATTACACATTGTACATTTGAAAAATAATTTTGACACTAAGCCGTCAGTAACTTCTTTCCACACGTACAACGCTTATAATGTTGAATTTGAAGCTCTAAAGCCCAATCAAGCACGTACTCCAGATTTACTATTCGATTGCTAATAGCTGGAGAAGACATTACCAAACAATGTCTTCTCCACCACTTCAATGTTTAATTCATGAGCCATAACACTGGAAAAAATTATTATGCTTACATGCAAGACTTATTTTGATAAAAACTAAACATATGTTTATTTGCATCTAAAATTTTATTTTACCTTTCAAACCCTTCTTGGGGCTCCCAATCTTGAACATCAAATGTGTTTTGTTCTGCGATGCTGAAAAAATCTTGTGTATTATTTTGAGGATGTAATATATTCATTTTTACCTAACTGGTTCTTCCAATTCTTCACTATCAGTTTTTTCGTTTGGCAACATGCTAGAAAAAACAATATGTTTGTGTTCAAATGTTTTAGTTTATTATACAGAGTCCGGCTGATAAACCGTCGGTTAAAAAGATTTTGAGGTATTTGAGAAATAAAAATTGATATGCGTAAGTTTCAAGCAAAAAGCTATTTAATGAAAATATTGAAGCTTATGTCTTTTCCAGTTTATGCTTTTTTACTCTAATGAATTTTAGTATGTTAGGTTGGAAGATCTACAGCTATGTGACAACTAATAAAGATTGTATATCTTTTTTAAATAGAAATCTACAGACTTTATTACATGCATGATCGGTATCATAAATTTGTTGTTAGTTATTATCGAACTAATTATTTAAATATTTTAACAACGTACTATTTTCACATAATAAACCACATAATAAAGTGCTCCATTAGACTATAATTATTTATGCAACGTTTGCATACTAATTTTTATTTTCCAAATATCTTTTGTTGTCGATATCTTTCTAACCGACTGTTTATCGGCCCCACCCTGTATATAACTTGCAATAACATACTTGATTGATTCCACTGCAGTCGATTCCAGTGCAATACGTCTAGTTGCATGCATTTTTCTGGCACATTTCGATCGGTTATTGCGTTTCAATGGTTTTTTTGATCTTTTTGCAGAACCCATATTTTACCAAAAAACGTACTACGATTAAAATTAAAGATGATTTAACTTTTTTTTAAATAATTTCAGCGGTTATTTATACAGCGCGTCCAACAAATAATGCGTAATGCATTTATCTCGGTCGACATAAAAAAAGCTTCAGAGAGCAAAACAACATTGATGCCGTCATAATCGAAAACAGAAAATGATCAAAAAATTAAATTTATACAATGTTGACTACACCGAGGATTTTTTTCAAAAGCAGTTTGTTTAGATTTTATTTCTATAGTTCCAGACTTTTGAAGCCTTTGGATAAGAAGCAGCCGGAGGGGCACAGCTAATGAAAAAAAAACATGCTAAGTAGACTATTTTAATTTTTATTACTGTGTTCATATTCATATACCACAAGAGTCTCCTGCAATGTATTATGTATACATATTACTTTGATTCTAACAATTTTTATGCATTATGCGTTGATTTTTAGACACGCAATGTATTTCACAAATTTACCACAAGTTGTAACTTACCTATTATGCGTCTAATTGTCCTAAAAAACACAGATTAGCACTTTTCGAACCTACTTTTTACTAAAAATATTTTGAAATTTCAAAAATGAACACAGAAGCAAATAATGCAGACGCAGCCGAAAACTTGAAAACTGAAAACTACAAGAAGAGCGAGGGTGAGAGTAAATTACTCGTTTGTCATCGCTAATGAACGAATCTTATCAGTAATAATACTGATAAAAATCGAGAATCTTAAAATGCATTTGACATGCAATTTAGCATTGGTGTTGCCATCTTGTGACGCATTTTGGCGAATGCGACCTGCCAACCCACCCTTAAATGACTGGACTATGCAGGCTCAACGTGAACACATCTAAGGAGTGGGAGAAGGTCGACGATTTTTCCAACAGGGCAGGCCGCAGAAAAAATCGTTTATTAAATTTTACACTCTTTTTATTTGAAAAACTTGCTTTCAGACCTACTTTGGTTGACGCCAGAAAACATTTATTTGATATGAGTGTAACGGATGTTTTCTTAAATTTGAAGTCAAAGTAGGCGGTGCCAGTGAGTTAATTAATAAATAAAAACACTGTTATTATCAAATATGATTATGATTACTATTATGTATATTAATCTCAACTGTAAAATTTCACTAATTATTTATTAATTAGTTAATTATTATTATATATTGCTCCTTTGAAACCAAATCGACAAAACACACGTTACTATCGAAATAGAATATTTTTATTTATCAATTTCATTTGAGACGGGTTTATAGATACCTCATTTTACATGTTAAATTGTGTACAATTAAAGTTATAATTAAAAAAACGTCAATTAAGAAAATAAAAATATGTAAATAAAAAGCTTGCGTGAAAACATATTTAAGGGTTTAAAAAAATATATTAAAATGTTAACGTTAAGAATAAAAATTAATTATTTGAAAAGAAAAGATTGACATCTTCTGAAAGATTTCAACAACATAAATAAATTCAAAATTCACATACGTGAATTAACATTTAGATAAAAACAACCAAATACAAATTAAACTAATAAATTTACATTAGCTGTTCAATAATACAGAAAAAGTATTATTCTGTTAGATCAGAAGAACTTTCGTTGTCAAAATTAATAATAATTAGTTCAATTTGAGCTTCAATTATATTATCTAACTGCCACATTTTTTTTTCCACCTCAGTTTTGACATGATTAACAACGGTTTTCCATTTTTCTGCAGTTATTGTCGCAACCGCTTCATGAAAAAGATTTTTTAAATCACTAAATTTAAAAGTAGAATTTCTTCCCGCTATATAGTTTTTAATCTGAGTCCAAATCAATTCAATAGGGTTTAACTCACAGTGATATCTAGGAAGTCTCAAAACTTCTTTACCTTGTGCTTTTGCCATTTCGTCTATAATAGGTTTTGAATAGTTACTTTTATTATTTTTTGCAATTGCTAATTCTACTTTTAATAGATTTTCTTCGTGCTCAATACTTTTTGCTGTCAACCATTCTTCAATATCAGCTTTCTTGCTTGCAGCCGTCGGAACTTTTTCAACGAACCTTGAGTGGTACGGTGCATTGCCTTAAACTACCACTGCATTGTTGCCTAATTTAGGAAGTACATGTGAAAACCAATTTTCAAACGATTCACCGTTCATTTCCTCATGGTAATTGCCCGATTTATTTGACTCAAACGCCCACAAAGCATCTGCGACA
Organism: Lagria hirta; assembly: GCA_947359425.1. Lineage (NCBI taxonomy): Eukaryota > Metazoa > Arthropoda > Insecta > Coleoptera > Tenebrionidae > Lagria > Lagria hirta. The sequence goes on from OX375799.1 coordinate 26,168,702, forward strand.
AACCCATCTTCACATCCTATCTGACAAACAATAAGTCTTTTTCCTTTTCCTGTAAACATAAATGAATTTTTTTGATAACACTGGAGTCACCATCACCAATTACCTTTTTGTACCTCAAATTATGCATTGACAATGACTGTTTAAATCTATCTAAAATAATTTCGCTTTCCATTGCTGTTGAAGTTCCGTTTCAATTTTTGAAACATTTATGTTGACTGACTGGTTTGTTTATTTTTTCATAGTATTTACAATGTTTGCACATTTTGTTTTTGACTCCGACAAATAATACTTTTTTTGTACGTTCGCCGATAATGCATTCTACTCCGGACAATGCATTGTGATTTGTTTTATAGGATCTTTTAGACCATGCTCCATCAACTATCACTGTAATAAAGGGAATTCCATCTGAATCTACATCTCCAGCTTCAACGGCCAATCTATATTCCACTTTACCATTTTCGATCATGTTTTCAAAAGCTAACTCTTCTGAAGTTTTAAATATAACTTTTTCAGCTTTTTTATAAACGTTGTCCGAAAATTGCGGAATATTTAGTGCTGCACAAATCTCTGACAATTGGGTATAACCAGAACCCACACCCACTATTCCACATACCGCAGAGTTATTTACTCCAAAATCTTCATCTTTTTCTGAACTAAATTTACCCGCTAAGCCACACAAATCACATTTATATGTAAACACACTGCGAAGACCAAACTGTTGCTCATTAATTATTTGAATATCAAAAAAACTGCAACCAAAACCGTCGTGTTGAATTGATCTCAAAGATGTTAATAAATGGCTAATATCAACTATTCTACGTCCACTGAGAACATAATTGTTCGTATTTTCACTAATGCTGTTGTTTTCAATTATAAAAGAATTCTCTTCATCGCCAGAAGTGTTGGAAACAGGATTTCTGTTCTCTTTATCTTCAATTTGGGATGGGTTTCTACAGCTGAGACTATTATCTTCATTACATCGGCGGTTTTTCCAAACATTTTTCATTATTTGCTTTCTAGACTTCCGCTTGATACCGACAGAAAGATGTTTTTTAGATTTTGGTCCCATAATGTTTTGCTTTTTTTAAACAAAAACCACACTGTGAATATTTTTATATAATATATATATATATATATATAGATATATATATATATAGCGCTTTCATACAAAGCTGAGCCTATACTATGTTCTCGAGCGGTACATCCTGATCCACTTTTGCAAACCTGAGCCATATATATGGCTCAGGTTTGCAGACCCTTACAGAACGATCAGATATCATTTCTGGAGCGTCTACAACAAGTTTTAAAATGGGTCAGCTTTGATAGAAACATCAGTTTTTAGTTCCAGCAAATTCCGCTTCAACAGTTGGTGGCGCTGCTATCGACCTGACTGTATATGTTTTGTATACAAAATACAGTCGTTTCGTCATAAACTGAGCCTTTTGTACTTCTCTTATATAATTTGGTATGTTTTGTGTTAGTAATGAATAGTAAATTAATATTGCGACATTTTTGCTAGTACCTCTCTCATCTATTGATCTTGCATCTCGTTACTCGTTTAATTAAAAAATATTTTTTTACAATCAAACCTTACTCAATATAAATATATTTATTCTAAATCAATATTATTATTATTATAATAAATAATAATAATAATAAAAATATTCATAGTTTATACAGTGTGATGATTAAGTTTGGAACAAAATTCATAAGCTAAAAAAAAAACACTCAATTACTCGACAATTGTTTTTAAGCAATGACGTCATGATCAATTTTTTTAAATAACAATCTCAATTTTTTTTATTTTTATCAGTTTTGCCTTAGAGACCTTTTGACTTCTGGAATAATAATGTAAAAAATTGAAATCTTACATAACAATTATTCTGAGAAAATAACACTAAACATATCAATAGATATAAGCCCGACATATTTTAGCGTAATGTACAAAGTGTTCACACTCGTGTCGGTCAAAGCCAAATGGTTGGTGGCAAATAGTTCAAATATTTGCATTAAATCTTGTTTGTTTTTTTGTTTAATTGTTATTTTTACTGTTTAAGATTTTAATTTTTAAAGCTAGTATGCTTTTTTGTCAAAAGAATTGTCATGTAACGTATCAATATCAAAACAGATAATAAAATGGGTTTTTCATTTAAAAAAATTAATAATGACGTCATCGCTCATAAAGAATTGACGTCATAAATAAAAATTTTCCGTTATAACTTTTCAAATTTTTTTTTTTAAAACAACATACAAAGCAGCTATTTTTGTTCCAAACTTTATCATCACACTGTATACCTAAATTATATATTTACCTACTATGCTTTTTTACAAAAAAGCATAGTAGGTAAATATATAGCATTGAGCGCAATAAGCATTGCGTTCAACTAAACGCAACACTGACCTAATCTAACCTGACCTAAAGACATTTGGTTTTTTTTATTTTTACTGATAATTTTTATTATGATTTTTAATATTGATATTGCTAATGTGTTGTCGGACAAGGTTTAGATTTGATTGATTAATTGCTAATTAATTAATTACAATAAATTAATTAGCGACGTAGTAATTAATCAGTCGCCTGTCTGTGTTAAGGAGCATATCTCCCGTGTTTCTTCCCTTAGGGGGTTATCACTACCTTTTATGAGATTAGAGACGTCAATATCAATTGTTTAGAGCACTTTAAAAAATTTGATAAAAAGTCTCGACTCGCCTTGCCGTTCACATTTCCAACTCGCATCAACTGGCTGGGTACTCGATCAGACTCTCGAACTGTTACACGTCACGTCACTGGTTTTTATCTAAACAATCTTGATTGTTTATTGTTAACTTTAATTTGTAATTTATTTAATTTAGTCTCTGTTAAAATTTGTTATGAAAATTACGTTTAAATAGTAAATGACCCATTGTGATCAGTGTGACTCTGATAAAATTATTTATTCTAGACGAAATAAAATTTTTTTTATGATAATTTTAGAACTTTTAATTAAAAGTTGAAATAGTTTTATATTTAATATAAGACAAAGCATTATTATTATCAAAATAAAAAGTTAATAAAATTAAAAATTTTGTTTTGAAAGTAAAACAAAACGCGTTTGCTACAGCAAAGTAAAATATTATTATTATTCAATAATTGAAAATTTGTTTCACTTTTATTTTTGATTTTATATTTTTGATTTAGATTTTAAATAATACAAGTGTAACGGTATCATTAATAAATTGTTGGTACTTGTCTGATTTTTTTAAACATCTGGATTATATGATCGTAAAGCATTTCAAACCTTTGGAAAACTTTTTCAAGGAACGGAGCTGCATCCTTATTTTTATACCTGGAACATTTTTCGCTGGCAAAACCGACGATCTCATTTTTAAATGAATGACTTTAAAGGGGAAGAGCGATGAAGATACAATGCATCAAAAACACTTGCAGCTTGAGCTTGACCAAGTGTTACAAAACACGTAGTCGACTTTAATATTATAAAATTGTGCAGTAATAACAATATGATTTTATAAAGTTTTTAGTTTTTATTTTTAAACAATGTTTTCACATTAATATTTTTTAAACATAGCTAGTAAATTCTATAAACCCCGCATTTGTTTATATTTTGTCAGATTTTACAAAATCAGTAATTAACAACTTTACAAAAACCATGAGAAAATTCAAAGATTTTTCCAACAATATGTAAGTTTCGTTATTTTGATTGTATCAGCATCAAATTATATAGTCATGTGTTTAAATATATAGTAATTATTAATAAATTCACATGTTAGATTTTTGATTACCCATTCAAAAAGACTTAACCAATAACGTAACAAATTATTTTAAACCAATTTTAAATTAATTTGTTAAAATGTTTTGCTTTTAGATATTTAACTGCAATTAATTGATTAAAAAACGCATTTATTTCAGGTGAGGTTACAGAAAGTAAATTAAACTAAAATAGTTAATTAAACAATAAAAGTCAAAATTAAAACGTTTTATTCCCTGCTCACGCAAATTCAACCAATCAGGTAAAGAATTAACTTTAGTTTTGAACAAATAATCAATTCTACTACGATCTATAAACCAACTATTTCTTTGTTAAAAAATAAATAAGTTTTTTCTAATTAAATAAAAGTGCTTTTTTAATAATAAAAATTACAAATTTGCATTTACGGGATTTTATGAGAGAGATTTCCCAGTTTTAACGGTAATTAAATTGAGTATTAAAATCTATAAGAAACATTTTAATGTGATATAATTATTGTTAAAAAATTTTATGAGCAATTGTATTGTTCATACTTTTAATAAACAATTTTTTTTTAGAACTGTTTATCTTGATAGAAATGAATTTATCAATAATTTATATAGAGAAAATCTTATTATTTTGACAAATTGTTAAACATTTTAAAAATATGATTGGTTTACTGTGTAGAAATTCACTCTCAGACGGTTAACTTCAATTAATAAAATTAAGACAATAGATTAATTTATCAAATTTGTAATCGAATTTATCTAAGGTTGGTGATTTGTGCAACGGAAAAAGATGCTTTTGAAAAATATTAGTCACAAATCTGTTACTACCCTTATAGGAGGTTGTCACTACCTTATATAAGATGAGTGACGTCAATTTTAGTTGTTTATAGTGTAGTGGTGGGCTTAATAGTTCTTTTTGAGGAACTAGTTCGTGTTTTAGGGAATCGTTCGTAAAGAACTAGATTGCGGATTGAGTAGATGAGAATGATGAGATTTGAGATAGAGATTTGAGATGCCAAATGAATCGTTTATAATTTAAGAGACACGAGAGTTACGACCACGCGACCGAGATCGTCTTTAAATTTAACTCTTTAATCAAGGACGGATACCTTTCTCAATAATGATTTAATTTTGTTATTAGCATTATTACATTATTATTATTCAAATTATTAATAAATAGCTTATCATACGTCATACTTTATACCTGACCTATATAATTTAACTAAGTATAAACAAAGACACCAATTTATAGCGCTTTTATTAAATCAGATAGATTAATAATTTAATCACTGTAAAATTCATAACTTGAATTGGGCCAAAATAGTCAAAAACAAAATATACAAGCAAAATTTTTGACTTGCATAACTGTAGCAGACATTCAGCCAGATATTAGTGATATTACCGACATTAGACAATATAAATATTAGAAATTACTCAATTAGACAAAAAAGGTGGGAATTTCCAAGAGACAGGATGAAATCGTGCTGGACGCCATGCACGCGTGCCGGTTTAGGCCCAGGCCAGAGCCAGACAAAGGCATGTTGGTTTATGGTTTTATTATTTTCTTGCTGCAAGGGTGCAAGGGATAAAGAAGAAAACCACTGTACCGGACCGGACCCACGCCGGGTTCATGAAAGAAATAGAAGAATAGAACAAAAAAATAATGCTAAATGATAGAAACGACTGGAAAGTGGGTTTGCGTTACAACAAAATCATATTTTTTTTTATTATAATTTTTTGATTAATTTTTAACTCCGTCAAATATTTAAAAAGCACAGAATTTATGCAGCACTAGCTGCTGATATAAAAAGTATTTTTTTTTTATTAGCATGATGCTATTAATGCTATTATATCTACAAGATCTTTTAAAATAATTTATTCTAAATTCTCAAATTAGTGATTTTGCACATAAGGATCACCCATAGCATTGGCTATCGTTGTCTAAGGTCTTTAGTTTTTACATATAAATTAGTAATGTTTGAAATTGTTCAAATTAATAAATATTATTATTATGACCAAAATATTAGGAGAATTTTGGAAATTTCATATTTATTATTATCTACTTTACAACACTTGAGTGCATAGCTTTTTCGAAGAAAATGTGTTTTTGCAACAATAAGTACCATAAATTTGGTTCAGAAATTTAACATAGGACTTTACACCTTGGAAATCCCAACCCCTACAGCTGGGGAAAACATTGTTTTAGCTTTTATAATCTTAGCACAAAAAATTTTAAAAAAAGTCTCGACTCGCCTCGCCGTTCACATTTCCAACTCGCACGAACCGGCTGGGTACTCGATCAGACTCTCGAACTGTTACACATCGCGTCACTGATGTTTATCGAAACAATCTGAATTGTTTATTGTTAACTTTAGTTCGTAATTTATTCAATTTATTCTTTGTTAAAAATTTGTAATGAAAATTACGGATAAATGATAAATGGCGCACTGCGATCAGTGTGACTCTGATTAAATTATTATTTGTAGGCGAAATAAAATTTTTTTTTATGATAATTTTAGAACTTAATTAAACGTTGAAATAGTTTTATGTGTAGAAGACGAAGCATTATTATTATTATCAAAATAAAAAGTAAATAAAATTAAAAGTTTTGGTTTGAAAGTAAAACAAAAAGCGTTTGCGAGAGCAAAGTAAATTATTATTATTATTTAATAATTGAAAACTTGTTTCACCTATATTTTTCATTTTATGTTTATGATTTGGTTTTTAAATAAGACAAATGTCTTATTTAAAATGTTTAAAAGATTTTTTTAAACATTTGGATTATTTGATCGTAAAGAATTTGAAACTTTTGCAAAACTTTTTCAAGGAACGGAGCTGCATCCTCATTTATACCTGAAACCTAACCATTTTTACCAGAATTAGAACCGAAATTAAGGTTTCTTCAAGCATTTAAATAACGAACGCGCATTTAGCTTGAACATTATTGTGTAAGCTGCGCTGCAAGTTCAAAATATTGATAGTGGATTTATTTATTTTTCTTATGATTTTAATAATTATACTAAAAACTAGCACAAAAAAACAGACCATAAAAAGATTTTTTTATTAAAAATCACAATACGTGGAGGTATGAAAATTCATAATTGATCAAACTATAATTAAATTTTAGTGTGTATAAGTAAAGTAAGTGAAGCAAATTGTGTAATAATTGAATAAATTAACACAAGAATTGATATTTTACTTTTTTTGACATTGTAACCCTTTCTTTTGATAAGGGCTCATATGACCTCTAAAGGCTTGATTCGTACTAGCTCAGCTTTGGTCGTGGATCTTCAGATGTAAAATAAATTGGCAAGAGTGACCTTACTTGAGTTTTGAGCGCCACTTGTTATCTAAATTTTGCCTATAGGTTGACAACGACCTATTTATTGGCTAGCAAAAAAAAAAAGGCTCAACCAGTAAGATTTTGGAATATATACACAGCCAACAATGAACGATATTTAATAAATCATAATTAATTAAATGAACTGGAATTCTAATTACAAATATCTTACATAAAAATTAAATAATTATACCTCCAGTACTGAAATATTTACAACAAATAAAAAAAATTAAAAAAATTTCTCAATTATAATAACTCAATTTATAAAAAAAATCTTAAAAACAAATTAAAAATTTACAAATTTCAGAAAAAGTATCATGGCGGCGTCGGCCATTTTCCAAACAACGTCTTCAAAACATGAATTTTGACACTCGAGCTATATAATTTTGATAGTCGATAAAGAAATTAAACCCCAAACTAAAGCGGTAATAGAACAAGTCTTCTACCGAAAAAAACGCTTATCCTCTAGTTTCAATTTGTCCCCCTCTAGTTAGAGATACGTAGTTATTTTTTCTTATTTTGGTTGGCAGCACTTAATTTTAGACTTGACATTTTTGAGGCGGGGATTGAAGTCAAAAGTCGTCAAAAATAAACAAATTGTTGCGAACAAACATATTATTTTTAAATTTATTTCAGTCAATGATGAAATTTCAATAAAAAAAGTTTTGATCATTAGCATCATTGATATTTTGTGAGCAATTGCTCATAAAAAAATATTATAATTAAGCATTAAATATTAATCTTATTAAATTAATCTAAATTCAATCATATTTTGAAAATTACCTTTTCAGATACCGTTGTTAAATTGACATAATCAAAGTTGCTGTTGCTACAACAGCAACATTTTCTAGCCTCCTAGATAAAAAATCTCAATATTTTAAAATTTGTAAGAATGAATGTAATCTTAGAATAAAATATAGGCCAATGGTGTACAATACAATAGGAAATGTATCTACACCTCACTCAAAAAATTATTATAAACACATTTGGTTAGGTTTTGGAACAAGAAAACCACCGATGGATAATAAAACTCACTTTCTATTTGCAAACATATAAGAATCCTTTTCTACGTATGTATGCTAAAAACTTCATAAAGTAATTTTTAATTTGAGTCTAAAGAAGTTATTGGTCAATAAAACCAAAATAAATCTTTTTTAATTCTTGGAGCAAAATTTCTGAATTCAAAAACAATAAATTTACCGAAAAAAATAAAAATTACTAAAACAAAACAAATTTTTCCATAGAAAAAAAAATTTGCAATAATATAATCTTTTTAAAGTTTTCAATTGCTTCTAAATTTTATGGGATCAGAATTGTATGATTTTCCTGCTATTAATATACTGGCTCATAATAGTATGAAAACTAAGAAAAAATGAATATACTCGTAAATGGATCAGAATGGTCAAAACAGAATGGGTCAGAATTGTATGAAAAAATTCGTATAAAATTCAAAAAATAAATTTTTTTAAAATTAACATTTTACATGTATATATAAAAAAAATAAAATAAACAAATTAATAGTAGTCAATATACACCAAGTTAAATGCTGTAATGTTTGATTTAAAGGGTGGATCAGAATGGTATGAAACTTCAAATGGCTCAGGTTGGGTATAAGGATGTATATATATATATATATAGACGTATAAACGTTCATTATGAAGCCAAAAACAGCATACTTTGCATCTGGCGCTTAGCCCACCGACTGGTTTCCAAGCCCGAAAACGGGCTTGAGAAAAATTCCATGTATAACATCAAATTTCTCAATAACGGTTTTTTATTTTTCAACCAAATTTTATCTCATACTTAGATGGGTATTGAAGACGTTCATTACGCTTTACGTCATCATTTTATCATAAAGGGTTTGTTTGTTATCAACAATAATCCAAATGGATGCAGGGCTTCTCAATGGCTTGAAACATATCAAGACAAACGGTTGTAGTTCAACCATTTTTCGTTAGTGGCCGCTGTTGACGCTGGCGCTTATAATAAAATATATATTACGCATTTTACGCTCCAAGATAGATTATTCTGGAATAATTTCCTCAGTCTTGTGCACCATATTGCAACAGTGTTTTATTTAGTTTTTGTTATCTTAATGACGGAATTCCTTTGTCATTCACCTCCAACTTGATGCAAGGTCGTTTTATGTAACTCGTAGACAGTTTTAATTCATTAAATCAAATTTTTACATTTGACTGCAAATGCTTTATAATATTGAGCAAATACAAGCCTAATAGGTACTTTTTGTCAGTTTGCAGTGATATTCCAAATTTTTAGTTTTAATTCATCTCATAATATTGATACAAGATTTATTTAAAATGCTTTTTAATAGTACAATAATTATCACAGCGGCAGCGCGTTGCTAAAAAAAGTAACTAATTAACATATTTAATTCGTTATATTTAAAAATTTGCCATAAGCACACTGTAAGTAAGCAGATTGCTGAGTAAACACATAAAATATGTGGTAAACAATAAAAAATCATACGGTGTGGTTTATTTTGACTTACTTGAAAAATTTTAAGAATGAAATTTTGAAAAAACACTTAATATTTTGCAAAAAAAAAGCTACGTGAAATTATGTCAGATAAGTATCATCAAATTGATTGGTAATTTAGCAAAAAATTCTAAACAAAAATAACACATCCACAAAAAACAAATTTTGGGTTTTTTTATTATTGGGATACATAAAATCAACAATATTTTTAAAAGTGCAACAAAAACACCACAACGTTCTAAATAATACAAAAGTTAAAATTTGTAATGATAAGCAAGGTGAAAAATGTGAAATGTTATTAAATAATAAAATAAAGTTTTTATGTTTTATAAGAAAAGATTCTGTCCAATGAATACTTAATAAATAGAAAACTTTTACTCGTGATCACTGATAACTTTTCGTGCGCCTAAAAGCGACCCAAAAAATAAGCGGATAATATATAAAAAGATATGCTAGTAATTTTATATTAAATTGTTAGTAGTAACAGAAGATGAAAGGTATTTGAATATTTTTCCTTTTCTGTTAATCTTTCATTTTTATAACTAATTTAAGAATTAAACAATTACTAGAATTTTTATTTCAATTTCAAATTACATGGTTAGCAAAAGCATAAAAATATTACAAAACTCTCAGAATTGTTTGTTTCTGCCGCTTATGGTTTATTCAAGAAATATTTACAGAATACTCACATTTTTTCGTGTCTATAAAAAATGAGTGAATATTTTTTTATTTTAGATCATGAAGGAATCATACACGCTCACGTTAGGAAAATGTTTCCAACACAATTTTTACCAGAAAATCAATTTTACAATACTGGTAGTTGAGTTTTGAGTTCAAATGGTTCATTAATACCTTTTTATTTCGCAATAATTGCAACATTTTCTTGAAATAAATTACTAGCGAAAGAAACAACTTTGCTTTTAATTATAAGAAAAGTCCTTTATGTATGGTAAACGCCTTTTAATTTGTTTTCAAAAAGTTTCTAGTTTCTGCATACTTCATCTGGTGAAGAATAACATCAGAAACATTATACTCACAAATTTACCCGCGAAAACAAAATACCTTACGCATAGTCTCTAGCTAGATGACCTCACAGCGATAAATAATAAGTATAGGTAAACAATCGAGAATCATTCAACGGTTTTTTTCGTTGAAGATAAGAAATACTATGTATGAGGTTTATTTATCTATGGGTAAATAGACTAAATAGTAGTCCTTACAAAATTGATTTGTTTTTCATTAATTTACGTGTTACCTTCATGAAGATATAAATAGTTTTCGTAAAAGTTTTAGCTGCACCTTTTGTTATCTCTTATTTATAAATACAAAAAAAAAGAATAACTTTAATGATTAATACAATGTAATGTTTCGATGGCTTGCTGGTTCTTCGGCTGAGCTGCTTGCACTTTCTTGGTCATTTATCCAACTACTACTGTCTTAATAATGAATATACAACATTTACTAATTCTGTATAGGTATACTAAAAGATGTGGATGATTAATAGTTTTTAGTTATGTAAATTTTGAAAGTTACCTTTTAATCGTGTGGACTCTAAACCAAAACCAATGTATCGTAATTGTTTGCCTATCAATTCCAGAGAACGTAATTTTTTAATGTAAAAAGAAAGTACTACTTTTTTCAGTTCAAGTTTGGTTATTAATTTGTTATTATATACATGATTAGAGAGTAAACGAAGGAATGCGATGATAACATAATTGTCGTAATGATGCAAACAATTGTCGCTAAAGATGGTGAATGGGTCTTAAATTAAAAATATTATTATTTTAATCCATGACAACATATAATAGTACATGAATAAAAGTTTTTATAAAATAATTAAAAGTTTCTTCTTGCTGAAGAATTCGATATTATTGTGCTACTAAAACCAATACATTATTAAAAACCTTAATACATTATTAATAACATTATCAATACATCATCATTATCATCAAAAATCTATGTGTTTGCACAAAACAATTATTTAAAAATAAACATTTACGGCAAACAGCTGATGCTATTTTGTAAAACCGCTCAAACCACGTTTAATGTAAATACTGTATGGAGATAGCCGTAACAGCATCGAGTTAATAAATAAATCAAAGTCAATTAATTATTAACACAAAACTAAGGTACATATTACTTATGTGAATACATAAGTACATTAAATACATTAAATGTTGAATTTGAAAAAATTTAGCGCTAACAATTAAATTGTTAAAAAAAATATGGCGGCTGTCGGAATCGAACCACGTTTTTTCAAATGTAAACCAAGCATGCTGTTCGCTACGATATGCTAGACTTTAGAGAATATGCTTTTATATATCGATAAATAATAAAGATGCATCTAAAAGTGTAATATTCTGCAATAGACTGACCTGAAAAGTCTCATCAAAAACAAAACAGTCTCCAGTCAGGATTTCATATATGGCGAATTATTGCCATTGGTGTTATTACTATTACATAGTGTTGTTATTTAGTTTTGGTTAAAAGCTTATTCAATAATAAAAGTTTTATAGACACACAAAAAATACCCAAGTAAACACAATTTTTCTAAATTAATTTTTAGTAATGGAACTTATGAGAAACAAAAAACATATACACTATAAAAAAAACTGTTGCATTCTAAGAAATTTACAACATTAAAAAATCTACATGTTTAAAAATATAGGTGGAAAACTAATTATTATTTGAGAGTTCTAGACGATTATGTTGTAGAATGCAGTATTTGCAAACGTGTGGAAAGAAATGTTATAGCTTACTAATATGAATATTATGGCTGATACTTGTTACAGCATGTAATTAACAAATAAAGACGTATTCATTAAGTGTCTATCAGAATAGTATTCAATTAATGTAGGTATATTTAATTTTATTGCCCTAAATTCAATTGAAAAATAAAAGATTGCTTTCAGGCTCCAATGGCCATTATCTAAAATAATGGCAATCGTTTACTAATAGATGAAAGATTTACGGTAGATGCCGCAATATAAAGAACATGAATAATAAAATAATTTTGATATTGAATAAAATACCTATATTTAGGCGTGATCAAAATTAAAACAGAATTCTGTTATTTTATTTTGTAGCGAAACATTATTCGATATCAAATCTGCACTTGTAATTGAATATATCGTAGCTGTAGACACAATGTCTGCCATTCTTGCGTTGTTTGATCTTCATCCCACGCAGCGCATGAGAAATTTTGCTGTATTTTCTTCAACCAAGCTCAAAACATCTAGAAACTATGTGCTTATCACTCTTTCAAGCGGCAACCTTGCAATGGCTTTAAAACATGCGTAAGTTATCGACTTTAAACACACAATGGGCTTGAGACAATGTGCGAAATGATTGGGCTTCTGTAACGCGATGAGATATCAGTTGCGTGTTTAAGATTATATATGGATTGGATCGCGGATCCACTGCGGGGGGCCCTTTGCCTGAGCTATATCAACGGCGGGAATCATCCGTACTATACGTATTTATATATAATATATATAATAGATTATAATATTAAAAAGAACTTACCTTAGCCTTGTTACGTTTGTTTTTTAAGATATTTCTAGATTAGAAAAAAAACACAACCAACAAAATTGATACTCAAATAAATGAAATGCAGAAGAAATAATTCGAGAGCTTTTTCACAATTTTCCCTCTTACTATATCCCTACTTCCAACGACAGACAAATATCTACAACTACAATAAAAGACTTCTGAATAACTACTTACCTGTATATTTATATATTCTGAGAAAAAAATAACCTGCTTTCTTTTTAAAAACTTTGAATGGCCTTGTATAGTATTATCAATATTATCATACTTGCTGGTTGGAGACCTACTTGTTGCACTCAAGATCAAAATTTTTTGTTTGAAAGTTAAAAAATAAAAATGGATTAAAAAACAGCGCAATTAGAAATAAAATTTAATGAGTTTTGTTTGTTTGTTTAAAAATTTTGAAAATCAAACACCTTATTTGAAATAAATTTATTCTAATACTTGAAATAATCAAAGTCAGCAGATAAAGTTGTACAATTAAAACAAAAGCTCACTTTGATGTCATCAAATCTTGGAGTTTTTTTGTAAATTTTGCAAATTGCCAATAAAACAATTTTTATACCTACATTTTAAAATTATAGGAAGGATATATTCATTGCATTTCATTCTTTTCAATGCATTTTTGTCTGTTGTATTTAGGTAATTTAGACAAAAGGTTCCTAGCCCGGAGGTGAACAGATTAACTGTGTTTTACCCCATGCTGAGCCATTCAACTGTCAAGCTTTATATTGGTTTCTTAAAAGTTGAAGAAGCAGGCAACTTTTACTACAGTAAAATGGAATTTTAGTTTGGTACCGTAGACCCTTAAGAACGTCTTACGCTAAGTCGACCCTGAGATGATGGCGATGCAAACCGACGGAAACATAAGCATTTCCTAAATTTAAGCATGTCTTATGTTGAGTTATTCTTAGTTGTAAACGGTGCGAACGGCCGTAAGTGATACCGGTCTCTTGAAATTTGAGCCGGGTTGGCAGTCGAAAGTGCCGATTGTCCATTTGTTTCGTTGCTGTTTCTGTGTGCTGCTACGGAGACAGAGACTGAGGTTAATCCCAGAACTCCAGTCCTCCCAGAAATGGGTCTTAACGTAACCACTTAAATACAAGTGAAAATAATATAATTTTGAATATATTTAAGCCGAATTGAAAACAAATTGGTTTAAAATGGAATAAACGATTTTTTCTGCGGCGTGCCCTGTTTGAAAAATCGTCGACCATCTCCCACTTCATAGATATGAGCACGTGAAGCCTGCATGCATGTGTTTTGATGCACTCTTTCTTGAAAATGAATACAGTATAGGTGGAAATAAGTTGATTAGATTTGCTTTAAAGCTAAGCCTTGTTGTTCGGGCTTCTAATTTTCAAAACATTGCTTTCAGTTCCTTGCTGAAAGCGATGTAGCACCTATGTTTGTTTTGGCATTATTGAATATTGGTAATGTTACTTTATCAGAAAATTTTCGCAGAACAATGAGGAACTCCTGATCCTTTTTCTTACACTTTTTGGTATAGTCACCTCCTAACCAAGGTCAAGTATCTTTAATTAACATTTTATCAATATATATATTTATATGCCAGAGGAAATTGTTCAATTCTGAAAAGTATGGCATTTGTTGCTGATCTGCTAGAAGAAGCACATCTCTTAAATCTCAACCTGAGCTTCTTCTAATGATAAGATGCCAGGAAGAAGTACGAGATTGGTCACAGCGCTTGGTAGAAAATCTAGATCGGTGAATACATCAGCATCCCAAGGATATATTCCGCACTTTTTAAATGCGTGAAGGATACTACTTAGCGTCAATGCTTTTTTATGAGCAATTCTAACACATCTGACTACCTCATATATAGTTAACGGTTTTCCTGGATGTTGCATCATCCAGCTGTCAATAGCTGTAGTAGATTGAAAATGGCTTATAATCACTAGCATCTAATGGTTGTAGCTTATTTGTGGAGTGCGGTGGAAGTTTTAAAACAGTCACACCATTGTCTTTAGAAGCTTTAGCATTTGAATACTAATGTTAAGAGGCAACTATCTGCTCCAGGGTTTACACAAGAATTTATGTTGGAACAGCTAAGTATGACATCTGATCACGACGATCAGAATAAGTTGTAGTTTTTTGGACAAGTTGATTGGTAGTGGTAAACTCATTAATTGGCTTTGAAATTTACAGATTGAGTGCAACCATCTAAAATACGTTTGTCTGTTACAAACTTTTTTAGCTGTGGGTTCAAAAGCTACGTAGCTATGAACTTATAGAAAGGAAACTGGATTTTTTTCTCTTACCATCAAAGAGATTAGGTGCTGCTTCAAAACCTGATATTGCCTTTGCCAATCCAAAAGGATTAGCAATAAATATTAGTTGCTAATTTGGCTTGCAGGGTTAGAAGATTGATGCTAAGGAGTTTTGTTGCGTTTTATAATTGCTTCTGTTATCCTTAGCAACCTTTAATTTTTTTTGTTCAGACTTTTTCATATTTTTCCACAGTTTATCAGCAAGCTCAATTTTAATATCATAAGATATTCGGTGGAATATTCAAAATACTTTCTTTTTTTTTATGTGACTGTATATAGGCTCAGTTGCCAGAGTACTTCATACTACAGCTGTGTTGAAGTTGGAATTTGGACTAACAGGCATAACTGAAGTTGAGACTGCACATATTACACTTTAGAATTGATACAGTACTGGATGTCTACAACTTTGTGACTTTCAAATGATTTATTGCTATTTACTGTTTTTGGTTCTGGTGGAGTCTCTACTTTATGCTTTAAAATTGTGATGAGATATTACCAACAGAATTTTGCCAAATCAGATTTCATTTTGAACAAACCTGCTTGTTACTTTCCTCATCAGCAATAAAAGCAGTTGTGAAGTGATATTCTTTAGCCAAGGTCCGAGGTTTACAGACCTCCAACCATAGTTGGAGGTGAACGAACTATAGACCTGGTTTTTTGTTATCGATGAACATACCGAGCCTAACATGAGGCTTGGCAGATATCTGAGGCTCTCCCACATTAGGCATATCTCGCCAAGCTTTTAGCTGTTTTTTCTACTTTTGGTACAGTCTTGGTTACGTGCATCCCTAGGTTATACCCGCACCCAATCCAGACTCCAAGGTACTTAACTGCCGCCCTTGATGTAATGCAGTGTCCTTCAACTTTGAGAGTCAGAACTGGTGGTTTTTTCTGCCCTTCCAGGACTGCCACTTCAGTCTTATGAGCCGCCAGCGTAAGTCCGGTGTTGCTAATCCACTCAGTAACAACGCTTGCAGCCTTATTCATTGCCCATTCTAAACATTCTTTTGTTTTTTCAACCCTCACCATCGCCAGCTTGTCGGCGCATCCGATAAGAGTGATGCCATCGGGGACAGTGAATTTCAAGACGGGGTCGTACATTATGTTCCACAAGAGAGGTCCTAAGACTGATCCCTTTGGTACCCCACACGTCATTTCTATCTCCCGTTCTCTCACTTGTACAACTCTTCTTTTTAGACAAGCCATACCGCTTTAACTCAGTAGGAAGACACTCTTCTTCTAAGCAGTTCACTGATGATGGCACTCCATGGTGCAGTGTTGAATGCGTTTTTTACGTCAAACGTTACTAGTGCGCACAACTTTCGGTTGGTGTACGAGACAAATTGCACGAATAGTTTGCAATTCAGCAGCATTGCTTTCAATAGTATCGGCGGATTTGTCTTTTCCTCTTGTCCTCGTTAGTTTTCTTTTTGTCCGGACGCAAGAATCTCGGATCTCCTTAATATGGGGGTTCCACCAGTATTTGGCTTTACGCCCTGTGCTCTTTCCACTCCTTTGCAGTGCTGACTGACAGGCTGATGTAATAGCTGTCATCCAGTCCCCAACATCTATTCCTTCGCTTGTCCGCATATGCTCCGCTAGGTGCTTGACAAAACGAGTTTTGTCTTCTGCAGCTGCCTTCTACCGCGTTTTCCGTCCTACAAGTAACGTAATGTCCTGTCTCTGAAATAACAATAAAGATATTCCTATGATCGGATGAATTCTCCGCTTCTGAAACTTGCCAGCTGATGTTTCTTCTGTATAATGAGGCAGAGACAGACTCTTTACGTCTAGACAATTGTAGTCTTAGACCCACAAGTGCCAGCGGAGGTCTAATACAGATTTTGCACTATTTGCTCTTGCCTTGTTTGGTTCCGAAATTAGCATAAAATCAGACTCTTCTGCGACTGCGGATTGCTGTCCTAGGTCCCATGCGGCTCGGCTTCGGTTTTGGTCAGCCTCAAAAAGCCGCAAACCTCGCTGCTGTGTGGTAACTGAAACGCTTGCCATTTCTAAGGTTTAGATTTCTTCTTCTGGCCAGGGGATAGTTGAAAGCCAGCAGCTCTTCTAAAGTGTGGGCATTCTTTATCTCTTGCGCGATGGCGCGATTTTTTTCATAGTGGGGGCAATATGATGTGTTTTTGCATTCTTTTAGGCTGTGTCTTTCTTTGGCGCATTTCTAACAGAGGGTCTTTCTGTCTTTGCCTGTGCATGCTTGCTCTAAGTGGTCATAGCTCTAGCAGCGCCTACACCTACGGGCCTCTTGTCGCTCGCTTACATGTATAACGAAACCAACGATTATGTGACGTCATTTTTTTTATGTATAACATTGATTTATGTATTCAATCAAGTCCACAACCTCTATGCTAACGTTTAGATTTATATCTAAACCTGGAGTCATTCGTCGAGTTACCAACCACTCACTGTCACAAGAGGAACTGCGATGTCGCCTTCATATCAATAATAAATATCTCACATTTAACAATGGTTACTGAAACTAAAAGAAACAAACTGAATTCGCTGTTTTCACCAATCCGTAACTAATCATAAATGATTGGTAATCATAAATGATTACCTTTGAACAGTAACTGACTTAAAAGCTTCCTAGTGTAGAACTATATAATAAAATTAAATCCTATTGACCAATTAGAATCTCATAAGCACATGAAAATCTTATAAGTAGTTATGTGATGTTATAATCTAATTAGAATGCTGTAAGTAAATTGGACTTGTAATGATTGAGAGTCAGGGCTTTACACAAACTAGAATCCTATAGTCAAACTAGAATGCTGTAAGTAAATTAGAATGGCACCACTTTACAAACAATCTGAAATTCCATAATCCAATTGGAATTTCTAAATAAATTGGCATTTACTGAATTACTTTGAATTTTACAAACAATTCAAAATTCTATTGATAACCTTAATTTTTAGAACTAATTGCAGCTGCTACAACAAACTGCAGAATTTGTGAAATTAATCTCAGTTAATTCACAATTGAAAGTCAACTGTCTTTTCTTAAAAGAAGAAAGAACTGTAAATCACTTTGTAAAGCGATCATAATATAAATAGCGCTCCAACGCTAATTAAACTGTTGTGTAGAGTTGGATTGCTGTAAGGAAGAGCCCGGTGATTAATTGTCATTGAATGCGCAGTGGTTTGTTTACGTTCGGTTGCTAAGTAACGGTACGATTTCATCTTAGACAAACAACTTTAGATGAGAAAGCGCTGTATGCAAAACTTTGTACAAGTTACAGCGCTCGCAGCGGATGTGGGCAAAACTAAAGCGAATCGTGGAAAATTGAAAAAAGTATAATTTTATATAGAATTTCTTTAAATTTTTATTCTGACATTAAAAGACTTTTAAATGTTTATATTTCTATTTTAGAACAAATGAGACAGCAATTAAAACTTAGATTCTAACAGTAACATAAAAGTCAAAATGACATAACGCTACATCTTAAAAGTATTGTTAACGTGTGTTTTTTGTCAATTTTTGTAAATATTTATGTCTAGCTTCTACTTTAAGCGGATCAACAAAGGATCAACCAAAACAGGATTAGTTTGTCCACGTAAATATCTCACAGATTTTTCATCTGTTCCTACAAATATCTTGTTAATAGTCTTTGGCCAATAATACAATATACATCTTATAAATATGGTTGCAATTGAATTGCCTAAATGCTTATGTTCTGTACAATCCAATGCATGAAAATTAATTTCCTTTAAAATAGTAGCTCTCAACAAAGTCGACACATGGTTTCTGTGACAATTGCGAAGAATAAGATAAAAAAGCCGAGATAATGCTTGAGTGGTTACAAAATATAAAAAACTACCCGGTTTTACCAAACGTGACCCTGGGTACTCTTTAGCTGCAATCACTTCTAGGTCAACATCACCATCAGAATGTAACAATATATCTAGTGCGCCTATACTTTTTAACTCCACTTTTACATCCTCGCACCAGGCCCGAACAAAGGTACAATCAAGCCCATATTCAGACAAGAATTACCATTGAAAGGTTATTTGGAGTGTGGAAAAGAAGATTCCCTGTTCTAGCTTACGGTCTGCGGTTGAAACTAAAGGAATTGATATGGCTGTTTTGGACGAATTAATTGAGATGGGAGAATTACCAGTTATACACGATGGACATCATGCAAATGGGAACATTAGGGATGCATTCATTAACAATCATTTTATACATTAATAAATATTTTATTCGGTTATCTTTTTCATTTTTTCTACTTTGTGCTCTAATAATTCAAGTTTCAATTCGCGCTTTCTTCTCTTATATTCTAATTTTCCGCGCAGCTCCTCTTCTGCGAGCTGGGCAACCTGGATCCTGATGTCCAGCAGTTTGTTATATTTCTCTGTCAGTTCCGACGAGGTCAGAGCCTTGACCTGCAGAGGCCGCCTTCGTTGACATCTAAAATTTATCTTCTTTGACATCTAAAATTTATCTAGTTTAAATAAATAGTTGAAACGATTTACTAAAAACATACCAGTCCAGGTTGCGAGCGCGAACTTTGGCGTGGAGTGGCAGCGCTCGTGCTGGGGCTCGGTAGAGGGGTCATTCGGTTGAAGAATTGGGTTTCAATTTGCACAAAAAAATTGTTTGTATCTAACTTACCATTTCACCACAAACACTTTGAACCTCCGGTTCGGGCTGAATAGCATTTTACATGTCCTCGATAGCCTGTAAATGAAAACAAAGTAATTGTTGTACGGTATAGACATTTTTAGAACTTTACCAAATCCTCATCAAATTCATTGATGAGCCCGTCGATGGTTTTTTCATTTACGATGCTGCGGAATAGGTCTTCGCCCTCCACGCGCCGTTTTTTCGCAAAGCCGTTGCCTAAAAATATTAATTATAAAATTTGCTAACATTACACTGGCACTAGTACCTGTCAATAGAGTTTCTTTCTTCTCTTCTGCCACGACTTTTTTAAATATTTTTTTTTGGTTGTAAAATTTTTTTAGTTGGTCCGCCTCTCTATGCGTTCCGCCTGCTGCATTGAACTCGAGAGCAATGCGGGACCAACATTTTAATTTTTCCGTATTATGGACCGCATCCGTTTTTTTATTTTCTACCACGTGCTTGTAATTATAAACTATATTCAATAATCTGTCTTTTTCAGCCCCGGTAAAATTTACAGATCTTCTTTTGGTCTGAAGTAAACATAGTTATTGTTAATATATTACTTGAAAAAATGTACTCACATTATCCATAACGATAAAACGTGTTTGATAACTTCTTTGATACGTCTTTCAAAACGGGGAACTTTGAAATAAATAAACTATAAAGGTTATGTTATCACTTTCTCGTGGTGTGTCATGGAACAATATCAACTTTTAGTTATATTACTAATATTTCCTAAAACTTACTAGCACGTGTGCCATGTTGCCAGAGCGAAAACTCTAAGGCGATCTTAAAGTTAAGAATGTCACAAACGTCAACGGTGCAAACCAACTGCGACTTAAGCAATGCTTAACTTTAAGTTGTTTTAACTTAAGCATTGCTTTACGAAATACGGTGCAAACGGCTATAGATCCACCTAGTAGTAGTTTTTGAAACATTTCTTCTGCCGGAAGCAATGTAACTCCGCCTCCAAAGTCAACTTCAAATGTAACTGGAAATTGATAGATGTGAACAGTGGTGGTCTGCGTCCAGCGTCGAAGCAAGTAAATTAAAAATATTGATGTGGTCCATTCCATATGTGTGGTCAACGCTGTCGTTGTCAATTTGGAATTCTTCAGACACATAATTTTCAGAGCTATTTGTTTGATTTTTTCTGGTTTTCCTAGACATTAGGCTTGAAATACATACTTTTGAAACGTGACCTACTTTTTGGCATAATCTACATTTCAAGGTCGAACGATTTGTGCGGCAATCTGGGGCACAATGGTTATTACGGGAGCATCTAAGGCAAAGGTTTTCAATTCCTAGTCGGGTGTAATCTATAGTTGAGTTACCTAAATAATTTTTGCTTGAACTGTGAAAAGATTTCTGTACACCGGGTGATTTACTTCGAGGTCGAACATGTTTATTTGAGTCATTTTTACGAGTAATTTTGTTTATTGTCCCGTTAGAAAGTTCTTTTATTGATTTTTTTGTCAATATTTGGTTTTCCAATTTAGTACCTTCAAGACATGTAGCTTTTTCTTGAATTTCTTTAAATGTTGTGACGTTTGACTAAAGAAGTTGCTCTCTTATTCTGTCGTCTTTTAGTCCCCTTATAAATTGAGCGCGTAAGAAAATTTCCGCGGCTGAGATATCTTTTGTACATTCGCATTTGACTGTAAAATTACATTCGCTAATATTACGCTGAAGTGCAGCCACAAACTGGGCAATGGATTGGTTTTCCATTTGATATGTGTTTAGAAAATAGTGCTGCGAAACTACGGTATTTCTATGAGGTGAAAGTAAACTATTGAGATGATCTTTCAATTCGTTATATTATGATAGAGTGTTTATTCGAATTTCTGGTCCAAGCAAGGCAGATAAATTATTGTAATGTTGAGACCCTACTGATACTGCTAATATTTGAGCTTTTTTCGAATCATCTATTATATTTCGTATGCTTAAATACATTTCGAAACGTTCTAAGTAGTCTTTGAATTTCTCTTGCGTGGGATCGAATTTATCAAATGGAAGAATATTGTTTGTACTTACAGGAACTGTTGATGGATTTACTTGTAATTCTGCGATTTTGTTGATTAGATGTTGTTGTGAGTTTTGAAATACTTGTAAAATGTGGTTGAATTGTGCTGTGTCCATTTTTCTTGATCGTTTTTGTTTTGATTGGTTTGATAAGTGATGTTCTTTCAATTACGGTGTACGTGTTCTTCCTTCTATGTTGTTGAATTATCCAACTTCGGTGAGCACATGGTTTTCTTGTAGCCAATTATTGTGCACGTGCTTCTTCTATCTTCTACCTCGTCGCCATTATTGTGATTGAGTGGTGGATAGTAATACCCGCGTAATTCACTAAATATATGTATTTATATTATGTATAGACTTAATTAATAATGGATAATATTGGGGGTCGAATTCTTCTTCAGAACGGGCCAATGCTTCGGATCTGTGATCTATTTGAGGTCTTGAGGATACGGCACAAGATTGAATGTTGTAAAAAGCCGTTGGCGTTGGTTTCAAATTGGCAGTTGACATTCGCCAGAGACCAGAGAGTGAAGAGAATCAAGGAGGTCCGCTCAATGGCACAACGATTGCGAATAAGGATATAACATGAAGTATATTCTATTATTGCCAAAAGAGACAGCTACTGTATTTTAATAACTATGTATTTATAATATTTAATTATCACAGCGTTTTCACTAATATTCTTATGCTAATTTACGTCAAAACAATGATTTGGTACAATTGATATCAAACTAAACCTTTTTAGAGTATTCCTATTGCTACTTTCTACGCCATTGTATTTGCCGATGAAGCTCGCGCATCTAACGATGATTCACCGGGCTCCTTCTTACAGCAATCCAAGTACGTGTATGCACTTCAATATTCTCATGATTATCAAATTATCAAACTATAGACTTTTATATGACTTAGAACTTCACAAACAAACTCAAATTCTATTATCAACATATAATTTCTTTAATTGAATTAGCAGTCTTTAAAAGACCTTGAACTTCAAAGCTACACTAAGAGTTTACCGATTAAAACTTTTTTTTTATTTTAATTGAAACTTTATTTTAGTTTAAATTTAAACTGTATTTTAACTTTAATAACACACCGCAGCTGCGCACGACACGTGACATAAATCACAAATAGAATGTCAACCGCAATAGTGTAAGAGCGGGACTTAACAAGGGTAGCTGTAAGATCACTTTGTAAAGAAATAATGTTGGAATTAACCCTGTAACGCTAAGTGCGCAGTACGTAGACGCACCTCTAACGTTTGCCTGATTATTGAACCATCCTGATTATTGAACCATCAAACGCAGGGGCCTTATTACCTTATATAACGTTATATACACCTTGCTACTCGAGTTTAGGAACCTCACCTGCTACAACAAAATGAGGGCTGAAGGAATTGTATGTATGTATATGTATTAGGGCATGAGCTACATATGAATAGGTGTGTATGTATTCTGCTGGAACAGAATACGGAAACTTGAGCTGCTGTGACAGCCCAAGGGAACAACGTACACGTCGTTTTGTTTGTAGGTTTTAAAATTATTTTATAAAACGTTTATTAACGTTTATAAGCTAATTACTGAGTTTTACTAATTGTTACTTTAATTAGTAATTAATTTTGACCTGAGTCATCAATGTTTGTTTGTATCAATTCTAGTCTACTGAAGAATGTTCTTATTGAATTAATTCGAACTGAATTCATAATTATAAATCAGTTTTGAATAAAACACAAAAATTCAACACAATTTTTTAATTATTGGAAAGATAGCAACCGTGGTCAAGCAGTCGTGGTCAAATTACGACTGCTTAATTATCTATATGTTTCCCACGGAGAAACGCTTATCTGTATTTTCCCGCAAGCCCCTCTTGCGTTTATTTTTGATAATGTGGAGCCTCGATGTCGGAATGACCTCATCATCTTAAATATCGCTTACAGTTCGGCCATCCTACAAGAGCTCCACGTCCTCGTGGATTATTGTTCAAACACCTAAAACAAAACCAAAATACCGTAATTAGAACCATTATTTACTTACTTCTGCCACCACATTTTTCGTTAATGTAGGGCTCTTTGCGATATCAAGTCAGTCTCAAAATAAAAGTAACAAATGTATGTGCCATCTCGTATAACCGCATTAAAACAACAAACGTTTTGTTGCAACTGATGATTTTCGTTATCATCGTGATGATTTTCGTTATCATCGTGATGATTTTCGTTATCATCGACACTCTCTTAGTAGTGACGTTCACTCTTCAACATGGTGCACTCAGGTTGGGCGGTTCTCTTTGACATCATACCTTTAATTTTATTCATCAACGTTAGAGAGACCAGTGTCACAGTCATCTCCACTACTTTCACGAGCAATAAATCGTTTCAATCGTTCACTAGGACTGACTCCTACGTAAGGCTTTTGCGATCTTTGAGTACCGGGAACATCTCCAAGTACATACCGATCATAATCTAATTTCTTTGTAATAATATATGGACCGGCATATTTTGGCATAAGCTTTCGGCTTTGTCCATCGTTAGACGGCCGATTTCGTTTGACTAAGACTAAATCGTTTACTTCAAATCGGCGCAAATTTGTTCGTTTCTTATCAAAGCGTTCTTTTTGTTTCTTTTGTTTCTTTTGTTTAGCTCGTAATTGTTCACCAACTTGTTCTCGTGAGTTGGTTCGATTAGAATCTAGCTGAACGCTTGTTACTGCTCCAGCAAGTAGAGCATCATTTTTACCCCTAGGACGAAAACCAAATAATAAATCGTGTGGACTGGTATCTGTACTTTTATTAATCGTAGAGTTTAAACACCATTTGATTTTTGGAATCGTTTCGTCCCATCTTCTTTCCTCGTCTGTGGAAGCGGCTATGCTTTTCAAAATTGTTCGATTATATCTTTCTACCTGTCCATTTGCACGTGGCGTAGCCGTTGCATTTAAAACGTGTTGTATAACATGCGTATTGCAAAATTCAGTAAACAATTTACTAGTGAAAGTGCTACCTCGATCAGAAATAATACGTTGGGATATACAAAAAATTTTGATTATTTCGTCCAAAAATACCGGCCTTACTTTAGTATTAGGGACTGCTTTTATAAATACATATTTTGTGAAACCGTCGACTGCCATTAGAACATAAGAGTTCTTTTTCATACTCAACACAAAAGGACCTAAATGATCGACATGCAATGTATGCATCGGAAATGCATATTTTTCTATAGGACACAAATAACCACTTTGCTTTCCAGCCGGTTGTTTATTATATAAACAAGCTAAACGACTTGAAATATAACGACGTATATATGCTCGCATCCTCGCAAACCAATATTGTTTTGCTAATGCTTCGAGTGTCTTGTCAAGACCCAAGTGACCATACCTCTCATGGTAATAGCTGACAACTTGTCGGCGTGCTTTTTTTGGAACAAACCATCTTAAACCGCTTGTAGTAACACGATAAATACAATTATTTTTAAGCTTATAATTTTTAAGAATTTCTTTATCCTCTTTATCGCGAGTTAAATTATTGGTTAATACGTCATGAATTATTTTACAACGTTCATCTTGAAGTTGTGCGCTTGTAACCCAATCACCTTCATTAATTTGTATATAACTAATGCATGGTTTATCATAATCTTCACTATTTTCCACGGGACACCGACTTAAAGCATCTACATGTGTCATTTTTGTACCCGGCCTGTATTGAACCGTAAAATTAAATTCTTATGTAGATATCCACCAACGTCCAATTCGCGGAATAAGATGTTTCTTTGTTAATGTTGTTCGAAGAGCATTACAATCAGTGATGACTGTAAAGTTGATACCCACAAGATAAGTTCGAAATTTTTGAAGAGAATTAACAACAGCTAATGTTTCAAGTTCATATGAATGATATTTTTGTTCATGTTTAGTCGTTCGTCGACTAAAATAAGCTACCGTCCTAAGAGTTTCATCATGTTGCTTTTGTAAAAGAATACCCGCAACGCCATTTTTACTAGCGTCAGTATGCAATTCGGTAATTGCATTAGGATCGTAATGAGAGAAAATTGGTTGTGTTACAAGATTTGCTTTCAACTGTTCAAAGCTTCTTTGTTCCTTTATACCCCATGTAAAATTTACGTCTTTACGTAGTAACTCAGTAAGTGGAGCAGTTATTTGAGCATAATTTTTAACAAACTTACGAAAATAACCTGTTAAACCAAGAAATCTCCGAACTTCGTGAATGTTTGTTGGGATTGGAAAATCAGCTACTGCTTGTGTTTTCAGTGTCCCCGGCTGAATGCCTTTACCCGAAATATTGTGACCCAAGTATTCAATTGCCTCGCGAAAAAAAAGACATTTTGACAATACAATCTTAAAGTTAACCCTGCTTCTCGAAAACATTCAAGTATAATTTTCAAAAATTCAAAACCACTCTCAACGTTTACTGAAGGTATTAAAATATCATCCATGTAAGCAAGTACCATTGTAAAGCGCAAGTTGCCCAGTACTTTGTTGACAGTACGCTGAAAAACGGATGGCGCATTTGTTAACCTGAATGGCATAACCAAATATTCAAAATGACCGTCTGGTGTTATAAATGCGGTTTTACTAATAGCGTCTTTAGCCATCGGAACTTGGTGATATCCCTGTGACATATCTAAACTAGTAAAATAAACATTGCCCTTTAATCGTTCTAATTGATCATCTACCCGGGGTAAGGGATATTTATCTTTTACCGTTTTTGCATTTAATGCACGATAATCTACACACATACGCTGTTCGCCCGTTTTTTTCTTTACCAACAAAATTGGACTCGCGTAGGGTGAATGAGATTCTTGAATAATATTATTGTTTAATAACTCCTTGACCATGCCTCGTACATGTTCTCGTTCCGTTAAAGAGAGTCGTTACGGTCGATACGTCACCGGTTTATCGTCAGTAACATTTATTTCCATTTCAACAATTTTTGTTCTACCTAATTCGGTAAGATTCTGAGCAAAACAATCCCTATATTCATTTAGTAACATTAATAAACGTTTCACTTCATCTGGTTTTAAATTGCCCACAAGATCTCTTATTTCATGTAATTTAAATGGTTTAAGATGATTAGGGGAAGCAATCAACATACTCACCCCAGTCTCCGGTTCGGCTTGACATCCGACATCACGTGATACTATCTGAAGTTTCCCAAACTTGAGAGATTGGTTGGACAACTTCGATAACAGCATTCAAGAAATACTTCACTATCATCAATCGCATCTACTTCGATATAGCCTACATGATTTGGTGGTATCACAGTAGCATTTTTGGCCCATAAGGCAATTTTCTGTCGTGGCAAAGCTTCGAGTTGTGGCAATTCGCATTGTTCACGGGTGAATAATCGTACTTGATTTGCTTTTACTAGCATTATGACATTTGTATGATTAATAAATGGTTGTCCGATAATAATGGACACCTGCTGGACTTCGTCCGGAACAATTAAAGCCGTGGTAGTCAAAGTGACTAAATCAACGGTTAAATCAATGAGATTCTCACCTTTTGCTTTTAAATGTCTTCCTCCAAACCCAGTAATAATAATATTATTAGGCTTACACTCGAGTCCTAATTCGTTCACAACACTTTGTTTTATTGTTATTGCACCACTACCTGTGTCAATATAGCCCCCTACTGAAGTTACATTGATTTGGCAATCGATAAAATAGCAGTGGTTGGCCTGTTTGGCAATCTTTTCTGGTACAAGCGTTAAAGTACTGCGCTGAGGGTTTTCGTTACCCTTTGTATTACGTCTACTACTTCTAATTTATGACAAACACATTGCCACATGTAAAGTAAAGTTAGGGTGGGTATCACTTTCGACGTATTAACGTATTTTGTTCTATTTTATATCGACATATTTATGAGGGTGCAGCGCCTTACGAGAAACCAGATAACAGATTTATTTAAACGTCTTAAAGTTCCTGTGGGAACAATTTTTATTTTAAGGGTGCCACCCCCATCTACACCCACCTACTTTTAACGTCCGGACCTGTTAAAGATCATTTCAAATTAGTATTGGTTACGCATTCGGAGTGTTAACTGCTAATATGAAAGTTACACTCGGTATTTTTATGAAAAACAGGCCTTATTAGACAAGTGTGGAATAAGCGAGGCGCGAGCAGTGTCGTGCATCATATCGGGAATTAATAACGCTTTGGTGAGGATTGGAGCAAAATCAGCTGCGGGCTACTCAACCGACCCCATAACATTATTACCCTTTTTGCAAGAGTGTGAGAGTGAACTAAAAGTTGAAGATAAGCGGCGTTCGGATGTCCGACGAGCTCCAAATCATACCCAATATAAAAATTATTATAATCCTAGAAACTACAATAACAACCGAAGCCAAAGACATTATCAACAAACATGTTATAATTGTCATAAACCAGGGCACATAAAGAATAATTGTTCTTTAATGGAGAAGCAAAAGCGTAATTTCCCAACAAACAAAATCTTAAACAAGGCAAATGCGACAAAAAATTCTTTAAAACGGTACAGGTTTATAACAAGAATTTTTCAGCATAGGTAGATTTCGGGAAGCTCATGTGTGCTTATTCGAAAATCCGTTTTAAATAAATTAAAATTGAAAATCAAAGAAAATTCATCAATTCCGCTACGTGTGTATGGGGGAAAAATTGTGTATACTCTAGGCGAAGTTAACATTCGACTAAAACTAGACAATATCACTCGCGAAGTTTCAGCTCATGTCGTACCAAATCAGTTTCAGGAAATTGATGTTCTTGTGGGACATCCTTTCACCGAATGTGCTTCAATAATTGCCGTCAAAGACAATCAAACCTTAAATTTTTTCCAGAAGCTTGCTATTTCAAGTGACAATTCCTACGCTAAAATAAAACTATACTTGATCAATACCGAAATTATTCCGCCAAATTGTTAGACTAACGTAACCGTAAGGACACTCCAAACGTATGAGGGTGAATTGCTTATTGAAGCAAGTTTCCGCGCGAGACCAAATAAGGAATATATAGTGCCCCGAACCGTGATCTGCCTTAGCAACCGTGAAGTGTCGTGCGTACCAGTTGTAGTTGTTAGCCTGTCGGATAACGATATCGTAATAAACAAAAACGATGTGCTAGTGCGAGCAGTTCCATGTTTTCTCGAATCAACGGTAAAATCGACCATAAATAACACGTCTGAAAAGCAAGTGCTGCCCCTCAATCAATTGTCACCTCTTTCAAGCAACGAGATTAACTGCGGGCCAAATTTCAAAATAAAGAATAAAATATTGAAATTGAACTTGAACAAGTTCAAGTTCAATACATTTATTCATACTTTTGGCTACATTATTTCTTATGTCTAATTACATATATTTAAAAGTGTGCTGCTGTAGCGATGGCGCTATTTCAGCACAGGATTTTACATTGCCTAATGGATAGTTACAAAAAAGAAAAAAAAAAAGTCTTAAATATGATACATTTCATTGATCAATCTAACTTAATCTATTTCCTGTGAGTAATAAAAGAAGGGATTAATCAAGGACTGGTTTTAAAAAAAAGAAAAAAAAAATAATGGAAATAAAGTGTTTGAGGATTTTGGTTTGAGTGTTGTTTGTGGTTGGTCAGGTTTCGTCGCCCACAGTGTGATTGTGTGGGCGGAGTTTGTGGAATTTGGTTTGGTTTTCATCGTAGGATCAGAGGAGTATTATCGATTAGGTCGATTAGCTCTCCAGGAAGGTTATGGTAGTTGGAAGCTAGGATTGCGGTAGGGACATGCTTTCGCTTTCTTTTTGGGTGGGAAGAAACTTGATAATTTTTTTCTGGGTGCCTGTGGGATGTTAGTAGGGTTTGTTTGGCTATTGGGTTATTATTTGATGATAATATTCTGGAAGAATATTTTTGGGTCAATTGGCTTATTCTGTCAGTGATTGGAGTCATGTTGGTTAGTGGGTAAATTTCATTGGATGGGTGTCTGTAGTGGAGGTGGTGGGTAATTCTTAGTATTTTACGTTCACATGTTATTAATCGGGTTAATTGTTTATTGTTTAGGGTGATATAGATACAAGCTCTGTAGTCTATAACGGGTCTGATGAAAGTTTTATATGTGTGAAGGAGAGTTTTAGGATGGCAGTTTTGAAAATATCCATTAATGAGTTTCAGGAGGTTTGACCTATTTCTTACTTTTTTAAGAGTAGTTTCTAGGTCAGAGGATAATGAGCCGGATTTATTAAAAGTAATGCCTAGGTAGGTGACTTCCTCGACATTTGGGACAGGGATGTTATTAATTTGGAGTGATACATTTGATCTTCTTAACCGGATGGAATTAGGATGTGTGATTTTAAGAAAGCGGGATTTGTCGGGATGGATGCTGATCCTCCATTGGTTGGTCCATTCTGCGATGTTGTTCAGTTGCTGTTGGATTATTCTTTCTGCTTGGCTGGGTTTTCTGTGGCTTGTCCAAAGCGCGGTGTCATCTGCGAAAAGTCTTGTTTTTGTTCTTGTGGTATCTGCAACAGGAATATCACGGCAGTATACAAGGTATAATATGGGCGATAGTGCAGAGCCCTGGGGCACTCCCGCTTGAGGGGAAAAGGGATGGGATAGTGAGTTTTTAATTCTAACTTGATGGTGTCGGTTTTTTAGGAAGCTATTGATAAGGAATATGAATGAAGAGTGGATTTGCATATTAATTAGTTTTTGTAGTAGTCCGTTATGCCAAACTTTGTCGAAAGCTCTCTCAATGTCTAAAAAAACAGCAATTGAGCATTCTCCAAAGTTGGTGTGTCTTGTCACGTCAGTGTGGAGTTCTATGATGGGATTTATTGTGGAATGGTTTTCTCTGAATCCAAATTGCTGTTTTGGTATCAGGTTGTTGGATTCTAGGTAGGTTTTGAATCGGGAAGTAATAATTCTTTCAAATACTTTGACTGTTGTGTTAATGAGTGTGATGGGTCTGTAGGAGTTTGGATTGTGAGGATTCTTTCCTGGTTTAAGAATCATTATAGTTAATGCTTCTTTCCAGGATTGGGGAAAGTAGGAGGCCTTTAGACAATTATTAAAAATTATTGTTAAGGCTGTTATTAGGTTTGGTGGCAGTTTCTGGATAAGAATAGGTTTAATGTTGTCAGGACCTGCGGCTTTCCGCTTATTTAGATGGGATATTATGGATTCGGTTTCAGCGATAGTGATTGGTGTGAGGCGCGGGTCATTAGCAGGTGGTTCTATATTAAGTATATTGTGGAGGTTGTGGACATAATTAATATGGTTGTTTGTATTTGTAAAGAAATTATTATCAAAGGTGGGTTTATCAGGGCATTGGTGAATTTCGGTTAGGTTTTCGGCAAAACAATTGGCTTTCATTTCGTAGTCAGTTATATAGGAATTATTGATTAGGAGGTGATGATTGTGTTGTCTTTTTTGTCCTGTCATGGCTTTAAATTTGGACCAGAAAGCTTTGCCGTTCCTGTAATCTAGTTCGGCGCAGGCTTCTGACCATTTGTTTTGTCTGTATGTATTTATGTCTCTTCTTATTTTCGCATTTAAGCGATTAAATAAGGTTTTGGTGTCAGGATTTCTGTCTATGATGTATTGTCTGTAAAGTCTGCGTTTGTCTTTAATTAAATTGATTATTGAAATGGGTAAAGTCTGAAAATTTTTATTTTTGATTATTTTATTAGGGACATGTTTGATTTTTGCGTCAGTAATTAATTTCGTGAAATTTTTAACGTCATTGTCAATTTGTTGTCTATTATTTGTGTCTCTAATTAAAAGTGGTTGTGACTGAAGGTCCAATGCATAATTATTCCAGTTTGTTTTATTGTAAAGGTCTATTGTTCGTTCTGTATCGTCCTGTTGTGTGTTGAAAAATAGTGTGGCGGTAATAGGAAAATGGTCTGATGTGATTGTTGTTCCTATTGTAGCGTTATTGCTACAATATGGGGCCATAGGATTTGTTATTATTATGTGGTCTATTATGGAGTAGCCTCTTGTGCCTAGGAAAGTGGGATCTGTATTATGTAGTCGGATTAGGGGAAAGTTGTCGAGTATGTTAGTCAGTTGTCGTCCTTGTGGATTTGTCACTCGATCGCCAAAGAGAGTATTCCTTGCATTGAAATCTCCCATGACAATCGCATGTCTGATGTTATTAATATACTGGAATAGGTCAGCTGGAATATAGGTTCGAGGAGGGAAATAAACTGAAAATATTACTATTGTTAAATTATCTATATGAATGTTTACTGCTATTATCTGTTGTTCATTTAAATTATTTGGCAAAATATGTGGTGTGCAAGCAAGGTTTTCATGAACTAGCATGGCCACGCCCTTTGTGTTGATTGGCCGATGCATGAAAAAGTTGAAATTTTTTAATCTAATCGGATTGTTGGTATTTATTTCAGAGAGCAACTATTTGAATTTTGTCTTTATAGATATGATTTTTAAGTGCATTTAATTTACGTCCAAGACTATTTGTATTAATTGCTGAAATTTTCAGTTCGGGAGGATTGGGAGGTGGGGGATGGGGAATGGGAGGGATGAAGAGGAACTTTTAGGGCTCTAGGAGGAAAATAAAGTTTTTCTTAGTCCTTATCAAAGGATAAGTGAACTTTATTTCCGGAATGCGACGTTTTAATCGTCTGGTTAAAAATGGCTCTATAAGCCCGGAAGATTGTTTGCTGGATGTTTGCCTTTTCTTTAGGGAAAAGGTCAAACAGGATTTTTGTGAAGAGAGCTATTACTGCTCTCGCACTAATTTGGGCTTCCTCTTCCAGCATTAGTTCTGGATCGAGGAAGTCCGATGGCGGGTTGTCAATTTTGACAGGTTGTGCCGGGATATCGGGAGCTTGTTGGGCTTCCTTGAATTTTTCGCAAGTGCGAGACCATGCTGGGTGGGCGGCTTTACATTTGGGGCAAACAGGTTTGCTTGCCGTGGGGCATTTATTTGGGGGGTGGGAATTGGGGCAAGTGGGGCATGTGGATAATTTCTTATCGCATGCCGCCAAATTGTGTCCAAATTCAAAGCACTTAGTGCATTGAAGAGGTGTGGGTTTTGGTGGGTGTGATGCCTCCACCTGGTGAATTCGTCCGAATAATCGGACTCCTTCAATTAGAATGGAGTCTAGGGCCTCTTTTGAATCAGTCAAGATTCGGACTAGACGAGTTAGTTTGTTTGTAGCTTTGGCTGTGATTCGCCAAGCTTTGCGGATGTTTGAGTTGGAGAATTCTTGCAATTCTGCAAGAATGTCCTCGTTTGTGAGGGTGATGTCGACCGATTTGATGACGGCCGAGAAGGTGGGCTTTCTATTCGCTGGAGATTTTGTGGAGGGGGAAACTGGTTTGTTTGGAATTTCAGTGATTGTAATGCTCCTGGATTTGAGAGTTACATTGAGAAGATGGGCCATTTTTTTGTGTTCCTGAGGAACTTGGGTTATTAGGAGAGCAGAGTAATTCTGGTTTAAAATTATCTGCTCTAGACTTTTGACACCTATTTCTGTTACCATTAATAGGTATAAGGATTTTTGGGTGGTAGTGTTTGGAAGGTTTTTTATGGAGTATTTAAATATTGGGGGTTGATTTTCAGCTAGAGAATTAATAGTTGGAATGGTCTTACCAGTTCCTTGTTTAGCGGTGGTGGTGGTGGTGGCGGTGGTTGTTTTTGGGATTGCTCCCTTTGCGGTAGTTGTTTTTGGTGGTGGGCTGCTGTTTTTTGTTGGTTGTTGCGTTTGGTTGTTGTGGGTGGTTGGCTTGGAGGCGGGCCTCCTGGAGTGGCTAATTTTTGTGTCCTGTTCAGGACATGGTTTTTGGATGATTCCATCCTGGTCGGTGATTGGGTGAAGCAGGAAATTTATTTGCTGCTTAACTTTCTTCACTCACAGCTGTTTCTTTATTTGAGTGTGGAATAAGCGCAGTACTTAGTTTTTTTACAGCACTTTTACTTGGTTTTGATTTAATTTAAAATGTTTTGATTGAAATAATTTTCTACGCCACCGAAAGTCTTTTATTTGATCATTGCAGTAAAACAATTTTTGCAGTAAGTCAATTTTTTGAAGCCACAGTGTATAAAAACTATACAACATACAAATACATGTTTAAAGAATATCTTATTGTGAGTAAATGTTAGAAAGTAGACCTAATAGAAGCTTCAGATTCAGCTTCAGTATCAATCTTCCGAGATTTTATTTCCTCTTCAATCCATTTTTTAAAATGTGGCACATTGACATAAATTCCTGGAATTCCATCACGTCCACAGCCAACTCCCCAACTGACAATACCAACTTGCACCCAACGATCTTCATCTTTTAAAGGACATATCAACGGACTGCCTCCATCTCCTTGACACGAATCCCTATTTTTTCTACCTCCAGCGCACATAAAACTTTCATGCAAATTAAAATCAACTCCCAATTCGGTGGAACGTAAACTTTTCACACAACGTTGTCTATTTACAATTGGAACTTCTATTTTTCTTAAAATGCTTGAAAAGCTTTCGGTCTCAGAAATAGTTTTGCCCCACCCACTGACCAAACAACGATTTTCTATAATCTTTAATCTAGGATTAGGTAAACAGATAGTGTTGATGTTATCTGAGGGTTGATATGAATTATACAAAAATAGAAGAGCAACGTCGTTTTTAAACGTAGAACTGGTAATAAAAGGATTGTAATCTTCGTGAAGTAAAACTTCTTTTACCAATTGGTTCTGAAACAAATTAGAAGACAATAATTACTTTATATCAAAGAAAATTGTAAAAGTTCTGGGTTAATTTTTTTTTAAACAGTTTTTTACAATTTGAAATGTAAATTATTACTTAACAGCTTTTGAATAGTTATTTACCTAACAAATTCGGAAAGTCAAATTTCCCAGATGAGCACTTTGTTTGCAGCACGACTGATTTGCATTAGTGCGAATGGAGGGAGTTTCGTACCGAAAAAGTTAGGTACAATTCTTTTTGCAACGAATAACTTGTATTTTCCTAATAATAAATTATTTAGTTTTATTTTTATTTTTTAGTTGATAACGTTGCACTCGCCGATAACTTCATTTTTTAAATTTAAAATGATCTTATTAATTGTCATTTTTTATTCAAATAAAAAAAAACTGTTTTGAAAATCTTTTTCTAGTTTTGCTTGCAAAGTAAAAAACATCGGGGTGTAGGAAAATTGTTTTTCCATGAGTGCAAAAACTAACCATTTGACTATCTTTGAAAGAACACCTAGTAAATCTACCAGATTAAAAGATAACAATGCAAATATTTGCTTTGACAATTTGAGAGACAAACGATTTGTAGATTAAACTCTGTTTGTTTTTAATTGTGACATTCTACAATTTAGCTTTCAGTTTTTAAACCAAATTTGTTAAAATAACATCTGTTTATTGACGCTACAAGTTATAAAAAACATATAAGTGAAAAAACAAGAGACATATAAAGTGTACAAACTTTTGTTTTTTTTTTTGTAAAAATGTTGTTTATTATTTCACATGTTTTTTATTATTCAATTAATACTTTTGTGATTTGAAATTGAAAAAATACAAATTTAAAATCACAAGATTAAAACAACAATAAAAGGAAACACGTGTATATTTGCTATTAAAAAAAAATTTTAAGGAACTATAAACTAGAATAAAAAAAATGCTAAATAAGACAAATAATAGTAAACAAAAGTAAAAAAAAAATTAATTGAAAAAAGGAAGAAATGAAAAACAAAAAAATTAAATAGGCAAAATAAAAAAGATTTAAAGACATTAGCATAATTCTATATTGTAACGATATTCAAAAATGAAGATAATAAATATTTAAAATATGTCAAAATTGTCAATATAAAATTCTAAAAAAATTTATGATAAAAAAATTATCAAAAAAATAAACGGTTGGCTTAACACGTTATAAAATTAAAATTCAACAATATTTATAGTTCATTTAGGAAAGAGTTTTTCACATTTTTCTTATAACATAAATCATTCTTCTTTTTACTTTCTTTTTATGGCATTTGTTCTTCTTTTAGTTTAAAATTTGTATAATGTTTGTAATTTTATTGATTTTTATATTCTTATTATGATCTAATGTTATTTCAAAACTAAACTCATTGGCTCTCTAAAACTAATTTCTTTAGAAGTATAAAGTTGATTCTTAATACGTCTCAGTTTCTCACTTTTCATTACCCTAAGTTGACTCTAGGCTGCGATATAGAATTTGTTTGTGCCGATTGCTGAAAACGTCAATATCTGTCAAAAACGCATAATGAGAATAATTGCAGAAACTTAACGAACTAAACTTGCAGAAATGTCTTTAAAGAGTTAAAAATTCTAACTTTAGTATTTTTGTGTATGTATATTTGAACTGGTAATTTTTGTATACAGAGATAAGGGTCTTTTTTTATTGAGACCCTTATTGAGATGATATTATAAAAGAGACATTGTTTACAAAGGAACCTATTCTTAATTTGTGCACGTATCAATTCCCACAGCTTTATGAATTATAGTCTGGGACAAAACACTCTAAACATAGGCCGACATTACATTCTGTACACGTAATGTTACTTCTTTGTTGGCGGTTGAGTGTGCTGCACTGGCAACACTGTTTTCTTGTGCTTTTCATAGGCAAATGTTTTTCAGTCGTTTCGAATTTTCCACTGCTCGTCGGCCAACGGGATGGCTTCCTTTCTTTTCCAGTTAGAACTGAAAGTCCCGGTTTTATATGGTTTGTAAATTTCCGTTTCATGGGTTTTATTGGCATATACTGTTTTAGGCCACTACGACCTTTGAATTTGATCATAGGTTTGTCGATTGACAGATATCTAGGACTAAAAATTTGTTTGGCCCTTCTTGAAACATATTTAACAAAAGGTCGTATTTTATAAAGTTTGTCAAAATTAGATGTACCTCTTTTTGGCTTTTGAAAGTTATCATTTAGGTGGAAAAATCTAGTCATTTTTGAAAAACGTTATAGGGACATTATGTCTCTAATGCAAGGCACTGTAAAATTAGGATCGGTGCTCCAGTAAAGTCTCATACTGAGTAATTGATCAAAGCCCATTATGATCAGGATCCCTATATAAGCTTTCTGTTCATCCAGTCCTCTGTTCCGCACAGCTCCTTTTTGCAAAGCATATAGATTAGATTGGCCAACAATATATTGTAAAAACATTTTTGTCAGTACATTCGGAAAGATCTGTATTGGGTTGTCAATTTTAATTTGCACAGAGATTGTAAGTCTGAAACGTTGAGTAAACATAAAATTATTAAAATTGTTAGGATCTTTTGAAGCTCTAACCCAATGAGGATGCTCTTCATCAGATGATTCTTGATTACTACTCGAACACTGATCAGAATTATAATGTAGAGTTCTAGAAGTAAGCTCATCTTGAACTTCAGTTTCATTTTCTGAATTTTTCATTTTCTACACTTAAAGTTCTTCGCAAAGGAAGATTATCATCAGCGTCATCGTCACCATCTTGGTCAGAATCTGCTGCTATATCGTCCGTTATAGTTTCTTAGAGATAAGCTACATATTCAGGATTTTTTAGGTTGAAATATTTCTGAAAAAACAGTAAAAAAATTATCTTAGCATACTAACACATTAAAAATGGGTAACGTAATTACTAAAACCATCTTTATACTACAATCAACCAAGCATATTTTTTTAAAATACAATTGCAGACAAACAAAATAAATTTTTGGCTAAAACCTTATACAGAGCTGTTTCTAACCTTAATTACAAAATTACAAGATATTAGCATTTTCAGCAACTTTTCGACTCAAATTTTAACCTCCTTCAAAACAGGCATTGTAGTTTTTAAAAAATACTTACTTTTTTATCTATTTTTTCCAAATTTTCTTAAAACAAACCACAGATAATACCACAACAACACTACACAAGTTTTGAAGAGCACTGGTACAAATCTGTACCATATTTATACGCAATATTACAGTTTATTACTTTGAAGCGGCAAATTTAAAATGCGGTCTATATAAAGACCAGTGAGCGTTAGTGACATCCAACCAAACTTATTGGTATGTATGTTGTACCAATAAAACAAACGTACAGTACAGGGGGCAAAGAGGTACCAAAAACCTATAAAGGGCTAAAGGGTTAACATGTAAAATAAATCAATTGCATGATTGACATCAAATCAGCTCCCGATAGAAATGTAATTGTCATTAAAAAATCATTAAAACAATTTATGAAACAATTTTTGCATAAGTTATATTGTTTGTTTGTAGATGCTGAACAAACTAAGATTTCACCTACGAGTAGTAAGTTAACCGCAGGATGGTAATGAGTTTTCAGCAACAAAAATGATTGTTTGTCGGGGTCTCCGACAAAATTGTATGACGCATTTGCATAAATATGAATCAAAATGTTTAGTAAAATTGATAGAAATTTTTAAAATTCTGCTGATTTAACGTATTTTTTGTTGTTTTACCTTGCGTGTCTAGCAGCAAAAAGTTTGTTTTTTCCATATAACCAAATACTGTAGACATTTTTCAGCAAAAATACATTGTTTTATTTTATTTTTAAAGTTATATTTAGTTTAATGCATATGTAAAAACTAACAAATCTTTGCCACATAAACATTTTTTTAGTCTTACCTGCACTAAATAAGTTTTATGCTCCTTCTGTATATCGTGTTCTCCAGCTCTGACTGAAATCCCATTAGGATTCACACTATAAGCTTCAACACAATGTGCAGCTGTCAAGGCTACTTTTGGATGGATCAAACTTGCGCCACACAAGAATAAAGTTGTTTTAGGATTGTCTGTCATTTTTTCAACTATTAAATTCCATGGCAGTTCACCTATAGCTGATGGTTTTCCAGAAATAATTCGGGTTTTATAAGATATATTTAAACCGCACTCGAAATTTGTAGGCTTTTTATTGTACGACTTCAAAGGCTGAACAATGTTGAAGCAGCATATGTCGGCAATACCTTGGCATCCGATTGTTCTATAATAAAAACATTATTAGAAAACTTATGATGTTTTTGACTTTTAAAAGTCAAGAGAATGTTACATTGATAACAATAAGCTATATTGAAATACAAGACACTTTGTGCCAAGTATATTTTAAAAAACAAGTTGAATAAGAAACTTTTAATTTAATAAACAATTTTGGGCTATAATCATGACGGCGGCGTAGTGTGTTCGCTATGCTTTCGGGCAACGGTCTAATTTTGTGTAGACCTAACAGAAATTTTTTTTAAATGAACACTTTGGAACACTTTCATAGTTAATGTTTAGCTTTTTAAATTTTTTTATCACTTGTATGGATTTGGCGCCTTACAATTAATAACCGTTTCTGAGTAATCAAGCTTTTAAAACTGATTTGTTTTTTTAATTTGATATTTGCAATCGAGGTTAAAAAAATAAAAACAAAATGGCGAAAAAAATACTTTATTAAAAAACATTGTCAGATCTTGTTTGAAGAGCACTAAATTTGCTTTAAACAACATTTTGTAATTTTTTACATATTAATTTGACTGTTGTTAAAACATTTTAATACAAAAAAGTAAAATTAAAAATCTATGTTAGGGTTTAAAGCTTTACTACTCGGGAACAATTAGTCTGAATTATCAGATCTTTTTTGAAGAAAATTTGATTTTTTACAAAATTATTTGTCAATAAATTTTTTGACTCAATTCGACAAAATTGTTTAACAGTTTTGCCATTAAAATAAAATCAGAACTAAAAAATAGAAAACACAATTGTGTCTATGATTTATAAATAAAAAACCCAAAAAAAAACGTAGAAAAAACAACTGTCTCTTATTATTATTATTATTATTATTGAAGGTTTAAACTTTTAAAGTATTTTTAATTGTTATTCCAAAAAACATTAAATATAAAAAAATGAATTTTTTTTTGGTTTACATTAATATAAATTCAGTAAATTTTTCTTAATTGTATACATACGGGTTATGTATAATTTTCTAAAAAACGCGTCAATTCATTGTTGTTGCACTATGATAATTATTAGAGGGAAACTATAATCAAATTATTTAGTCAAAAATTAACCAGATTTTGTTTGAAATTATCTCACAAAATTGATCATTACAATGTATTTCACTAAAAACCAGAAAATTAAAATGTGATTTGAAAAATTAAATTTTCTGGTTCTACCAGAGCGGCAATAGCTTGAAAACGGTAAAAATTTTGCTTTCGGCAAAATACCGAACCGACCGATTTCATGTATTAGAACAATTCAAACAATCACAGACAAATTTGCCACAGAGGGCTGCATAATAAATATTCCAGACAAAGAAACAGAATCAGTTCTGTCTTGACTGAAGAAATGGAAATACACATTCTGTGTTATAAGGAGGAAAATACGATGCTTCTTCGAATTGTAGGCAGATATTTTAAAATTTTCAGAAGCAAGGTTTTTACAACTCTGAAAGAATTTAAGTATAAAATCTACAAATTTACCAACCATCAACAATTATTCTCAGAAAACAAAAAAAAAAGAACAAAATTTCTTAAAACAATTTCCTGTATATATACAGTTAAGAAAAAATCTCTGTACATAATCATTGAGAAGCAAGTGCACACAGTATAGAAACATTAGAGTGATGTTGTATTTAGAGGACCTAAAAAAATAAGCCGGCCACTAAAGATCTATTACCGTTGAAATTGAAAAAGTTGTTGTCTTTTTATTTTGTTACAAATAAATATTACATGAATTCATAATGTCTTGTAATTTTTTTTTAGAACACTGCACATGCAACAAACGTTTACATTGTTACAAGTCCGGTAACAATTTACCGGCCCACACTAGTAGTAGTTAACATCAAACTAATGTAGTTATTATCTACATCTACACAAAGCATTCCACATATTTACATAAGTATTAAATGCACGTTGATTAATATTTCTAAAAAAAAGTATTTGCTGATGACAAATTCGGATTCCTCTCTCGATTAGTAATTTTTTCTGTGCTTGAAGCAATATAATGAGATAATGAAGATAACTCGTTAATCGCAAGAAACTATTTTCTGTTAGATGAACATAAAATTTTCTCAACAATATTTGTTTTAAGTTTGATTGAATCTTTTATGTAATTGCATGCTACGGATACAAAGTTCCAATCGACGTGGAACATCAGGATTTTGAGGTGTTCTCCACTTGCTGAATCCATTGATATCGGCAACCGAACCGTTCAGGAATGACATGATAGAATAGTTAAAGTTTAGAAAATGTGTCAAAAGTCAATAGAAAAATAATAAAAGATTTTTCTAAACACTAAAACTGTTGCAAGTAATGCAAGATTTGATAAATTAAGCAAATTTTGCTGCCACTTAAATTCTTGTTCCTCGTGATATTATTTTCAAAAACGCTGCTATGGATTTTAATTTAGAAATTATTTTGTAAAAGTATTCTTAGGCAAGTTAGGTTTTTAAAAAAATTTTAATTTTAATAAAATAAACAAAACTTATCTTATTTTCAATTGTAGAATTATTTTCTTAGTAACAAATTGATTACTTTGAAAATTTCGTCTTGGTTTAAGTTTTTAAAGTCATATTATCCGTATTTAAATTGCAAGAAGATGAAAAAACACTGATAAGGTATATTTTCAAAAGCTGAGTGAAAGTTTTTCAATAGTGTGAATTTGTTTTTGTGAATATTTAAACCACGTTCTTCTCTAAATCTTTCATAACAAATGTTGCAAAAACCGACATTATTTTCAAATCTACCTTTATGTTTACTAATACTGCTGTCACATTGTCTTGATAGACCTCTACTAGAAATATCTTGTGTGGAGACCTTTCATGTCTTTTCAAATTATCGAATTCTATTATCAGTCTGATATTTGAGCGGTAAATATTTATCATCAGAAGAGAGATTTGACATAATATTCTAACGTTTAAGAATAAGCAATAGTTAT
Organism: Lagria hirta; assembly: GCA_947359425.1. Classification (NCBI taxonomy): domain Eukaryota; kingdom Metazoa; phylum Arthropoda; class Insecta; order Coleoptera; family Tenebrionidae; genus Lagria; species Lagria hirta. Next base: position 26,210,608 of record OX375799.1, read on the forward strand.
AATAAATAATAATATAGTTATTAATATTACGACTTTTTGTGTAAATTTGCCGTTTATATCACTAGTGAGCTATTATTACACGCCGAGTGAAACAAGGCGTTTAAGGCTCACGAGTGAAAAAAACGTACAATTTACACAAGACAAGTGAATCTTCCATATCCCAAAATGTTAAAAATTCTTAAAAATAATTTGACGCCTTGTTTGACAGTTCTTTTTTAAGTTTGTAAACCCGCTTAGACAGAAGAATTATCTAAAATCTTAGCAGTGTCGTCAATAAAATTTATTATTATTACACGTTTATTGCATGATATTTTATTATCATTTTAATTAACAATAAAATTTTCGAGTTAAGAGCAAATTGATACAAATTTGTAATTTATGGTTTTCCTAATATATCTTATTATTATTCAGTGAACTGATAGTATCCGTTTAAGACTATTTTCAAATCAATCACATAGCTTTTATTTTAATATTGCTATTATATAGAATAATAATGTGGTTTTAATTGTAAAAGTTAAGAAAATTGATGTCGACTTGCGTCGCAACTTAATTTTTTTTGCAATTAATGCATATTCTCCGCAAGTGTAAAACCTGAAAAATATAACGGAGGTTGCTTTTACTAAAAATTAATAAAAATAATAACAATCAACAATAAAATTGAATATAAATTAGTTTAGTTTAACCAAAACTGTATATTTTTAACCAGTTTAAAAATGACAAATTAATACGAAAATTTAATATTTTTTTAATGTTTAAACTTAAATTTTAAACTACTAATACAATATCTTTTGCAATTAGTAACAATTTTTTTTCAATTAATTATTCATGATGTTTTATAGATTTTAAAATGCAAATGAGTTTTTTCTTAATATTTTTTGTTTTTTAGCCGACTTCAAGGAAACAAAAAGTTTCTAATTTGACTTTGGCACAATAAACTATCTGCAGAATCTACACAGTTTTACCAATTGCCCAAATGTTTGTTCATTGAGAGCTCTGTTGACAACAATGTGGTCATTATCACGAAGAGAATAGAACAGTTTTATTCATTTTTTGATGATGACTACATTGTAGTAAAAAAAGCTTTTTAGATTTAATACAAAAAAAACTTTTTGGAAAGTGGTGAAACTGTGTTTTTTTTTGTTTTTTTATATGTGTCCATGTATGTCTTAAAAGTCTTTACATACCGCTTGCAACTTTTTTCTAGTATTAGGTTGTTTTTATCTTCTGCTGTAGCTTGCAATAACTTCGAGAGAGTTAATTGGTTGTCACTAGAGTCAGTATTAAATATTTTTAAGCGTTTTCAAGTTTTCAAAAGCTTTTTACTGTATTTGAACATGTTTATAGTAATAATTATATTGAATGAAAAATTAATATTATGAGTAGTTTTGGGTAAAAAAGTATACAAACCTTGACAAAATGGTTATTCTCGGAATAAAGTTTACCTGTCTCGGTCAACTTCTTAATTTTTTGACAGAAATGCAATACTTTTTCGTCACGGTATGTATGTAATGTACTACATATTAAGTAAGAAACATTAACTAAATCGTTTAATTTTTAATCATTTGTATTTTTTTTTGTTTATTTTGATAATTATAAATCTGTTAGAAACTTATTATAATAAACTTACTACATTTCTCTTATAACGAACAAAACCAAAAAAATAAATTTATGAAAAACCAAAAGCTATTTATCACTTACATTGAAAGGAATAAATAAAAACATCAAATGAAATTTTCAAAATTTTTATATTTTAAAATATAAATTTTAGAGTAAGCTTATTTTGTAGATTTTGGTTTTTCTGGCACTGCTTTCAAAATCAACTAGTTAAGTATTGTCTGCTATAATACCAAAAATTTTATAAAATGTTTCTTTTTTTTTCTTTGCAATAAAACATTTTTTTTTAAATGTTTAGTTAAAGTAGGTTTTTAGTTTTTTTAAATAAACGATATAATGTTAACTAAGTATAACTAACTTAATAAAAAAATACGTCAAAAGCTAAAAATTTTTAATTTCTGTAAGATTTCTTTATCAAATTTTGGCTGAGTTCAAACCACTTCCAAAATACAACATTTTAAACATGAAACAAATTTTTATAACACATAAAAAACAACTTATGTGTAATAGATAAAATCGATAAATACTTTTATTTGTTTGAACAAAAATATTTCTAAAAATTCAATCAGCGTTGATTTAACATTAATGAGCAATTTATCATTGATATTTACATGGTACCTATTTTAAAAAATATCTTATTTAATAAAAATGATTTCTTACAATCAAAAAATATATATTATATAACTTATCATAATTTCTATGTAAAAGTTATGCGTAATCAGATTATTAGGAAAAATTTCAGAAAAGTCATAAATTTATTAAATATTGTTAAAAATGTATTAGAAAGAGTTGGAAAGTGACTTTATATCAAAATTCAAGCCGTTAAAACCAAAAAATAAAAGTTTCACATAAAATGTCTTAAAATTTACAAATTTTAGAAAAGAATATAAAAATTAAAGCGTCAAACATCATAGTATAGTTAAAAAAATATAGTTTTTACCCCAAACTTTCTATGATCTCACAATTTAAGCAAAAACGTGTTTAATGGCTTAAAGTTAATATCACAATTTTGATAAAAGTATTGAGAAAAATATTTTTTTTATTATCATCTTTTTTTCATAAAATTTTTAATTTTACGTCTTTTTAAAATATGCTGTAGTTTAGCAACATTGAATGTAAATGTTGTTGTTTTTGACTAGAAGAACAGTTTATTTTAATGTAACTTATCAACAATTTGATTCAGTTTGTTAGTTGATTAAATAATTTGCAAACAATAGTTTATAATGCAAAAATATATCATAACAGCTACGAAATAAATATTCTAATGTTTAGATGCATCTGCTATAGTTATGCCAAAAAAATAAGACAAATTATTGTTAGTGTAAGTTTCTATTTTTTTTATCAAAAATAACAATGGAAAATGATATAATAATCAATGCATTGTTGAAGAAATCATTTTTATATGTATTATTTGTCTAGATTTTTTAGATTGGGTAATCGACAGTTTTGACACAAATATAAGATATAAAAGTTATCAGAAATTTCAAACAAGCCAACCTGAATATTAAGATATTTTTTCTTTTTAAATGATGGTTGAAGTCGGTACCAGTATCAATTGATTTTACAAAAAAACAGCAAATTTTTGACCTTTAGCTCAGACTTAAAATTTTTTTAAACATATTTGATTGAATTTTGCTGACATTTTTTTTTTTAATTTGACAAATTGTTTTTAAATTTACGAAAACATTAGTTGACTTTTCATTTAACGTCGGCAATCGGTTTTTTAGCTATTCATCCACGATAACTACGAGATAATTTTTTTCATTGTTTGTACAAAAGCCAATTATGACGGAACAACAAACATAGGTCATAGACTGTATAAAATATATACAATTGTATAATATATTTAAAATTAGACTTACCGTGGACCTATGACTCCTTTTCCGTACAAGACAATTTCATCTTTATAATCTTCACACCGATCTACTGGCACACACGTACAGTCTTTTTCTTTTTCATTAAGATATTTGGCATCAACCGAAAAAATAAAAAACAATAATGAAAAAATTAGGAAAACTTTTCTTATCAAAAACACTGAAGAACTAATCAAATTGAATAAAAACATTTTAAATTTGAAGAACTTTATGAACTTCAAGAAACCTCGCTTTAAATCTTATAGCAGGCAACTCGCCACTTGCTTAATGATAATTGTAATGGCAATGGTAATGATAATAGCATTTTTGCCATTACCGGTAATTATTGAAAAGTGTGCTTTGATCATTTCTTATTTTTCGAAAAATCTGTTATTTTTAATAAAATTTCTAAATTCAATTATTTACCTACATTTAGATACCACAGACAAAAAATATTTAAGAAAACAATTTTTTTTACAATTTTATGTAAGTTTATTGTGTAAAGAAAAATTATTCAAATTTTAAATCATTGAGCTTTTATGCACTTTTGAGCTTTTTTAGTATTTTTTGAAATTTTACTTTCATTGGCTTTGAAGTTATGCTTTATTTTTCCCATTGCCATTAACATTGCCAATTGTCGGCTTTTAATCTATATATAAGACTTTTTTATTGACGGGAAGTGGCAAAATGGTCTTAAACAAAAACTGCGTTTCTCTGTAAGAAAAGGTAAGGCAATTTATTATTTACATAAGATTATCTTACACTATTTACAAAAATATTACCTGTAAGAAAAGAAACGACATTTAATGTTATTAATTCTAAATATGCTCTTCCCAATAATTACAAGTAATTTCGACAACTGAACTTTTAGTTTGCGCGCATGCTCCCCTGCAGAGCGGCATATTCAAAATTAAAGAAATACATTTTCTTTACTTTTAGAATAAATAATATGGTTTAAACCGTATATTCGGGTGAAAGTAGTTTTTATTGTATTCGTAAAATGCAATAAAAATTTTGCAAAACCAACTGATAGTTAGAACCACCCCTGCTTTAACAAAGTACGTATGTGTCAGCTGAGAAAACCATTGTGTAGCAGCCTATTTGAGTAAATTGGTTGGTATTTGGCATTGACACCGATATTTGTTATATGAACACATTGATCTATTGAAACAAAAAAATAATTAGCAAGATACACCGAGCAACAAAAATCAAAGACCATACCAGTTGATAATATAACATCGAAACCCCAAAAAGGCAAACAAAAACCAAAGGAAGATGATGACCGTTCTTCAAGCGCTTGGCCTTCTCTAACCATCGAATCCGGTAAAAACAAACAAGAAATGGCTCTAAAAACTAAATCTGCTGTTAAAAACTTGTATGTAAGATGTTATATGTATGTAAGATGTTAGAATAAAGGTACAACCCCAAAGAAGTAGTCGTAACATTTTTGAAGAATACAGCTCTTGAAGTCTGAAATGTGAACTCCTACAGAATTTTTCCAACTCGGATCTTCAAAGATTTAAGATGTCCATAAACTTATCCAATCTAGAGAAAACTAAAAATGTGAACGTTTGGCCTACAGGTGTCTCAATTTCGCGGTTGTTTCATTGGCGGAAAAACAAAATATAGCTTCAATATAACGCCTTTAAACGTTCAATCTTTAACAAACAAAATTGACTTTTTAAATATATTTTATTCACCTTTATGGAGATGTATGCATTTATTCAAAAAATAATATTGACTTTCAAGTAGCAGACGTAAATAACTTCTGTACTGAAATGAACGCTGAGTTTTATGCCATTTATGTGCCCTTGAGTAAATGTTTAATCATAACCTTGCATCGATCGTGTAAAAGTGACGTTTATAACTGTTTAGATACACTAGACCTACTGAGATTCTTGGTACATAAGTATGACAAACATTAGTTTCAGGTGATTTCAAAATCAATATTTCAATAGGTATACGTGAAAAATGTAACAAGATCCTCTTCTTCCTGCATTAACAATATTTTCACCAACTTACGTAAAAACATCTACATTATTCAGATGTATGACCGTATTGCTGATCATATGACTCAAGCAATAAGGGTTGATACAAGAGAAAACCAAACTGTAGTCTTTAGCTGGAAATGCAAAACAACTACATTGAGGTTAAAATCTTTCTATGACGATCTAAAAGTAGCACTGTCAAATAAAAACTTATCCATGCTAGACAATGTGACAAATATCAATAATTCTGTTCCCAGTTTGCTGCCTACTATTGAAAATCAATGCATCAAAAATTTCCTAATAACAAAATGTAAAAGCTCTACTAAACCCCCAGTAAACTGGTAGAATGAGAAATTAAAAAACATGCGTAAACATTTAGAAATTCTTCAAACAATTAGTAGTAGCAGTAAATCTTAAACTAACAAAAAAACATAATTTGCTTTAAAACAAAAAAAGCTTCTTATAGTAGGTATTTAAAAACCTCTGGAAACAGACATAAGCCTGCTTGGATATTTGTAAATTGGAACAGAAATGTAAAAAATACGAATCAATTAAAAAAAAACTATATTAGCTCAAAGACTTAGAACTACTTTCTATCTATCTCAAAAAATTTATAAATACTTTGTCTATTATGATCTTAGATCTCTTGACTTGCTTAGCCAAAACCGTTAAAAACTCATGTTATTTTTATCCAACTGATGCAGAAGAAATTAGGCAACTTAAAACACGACCAATTAAGCACATGACAAATCGGCTTAAAACTCCTTTAAAACACATTTTCAATGCATGTATGAATTTACATGTCTTTTCTCATTCTTTAAAAATAAGCAAAATTATACCTATATACAAAGAGCGAATGCAGAAAAACTAGACAATTATAGACCTATTGCGATAATTCTAATATTAGGAGAAATTTTCAAATCCATAATCAAGACAAGACTTTTTGATAAAAACAAAAATTCTAAACAATAGTCTTTTGTATTAGAATTAATGTGATCAATGTGATCAGTTTGCCTAGCATGGAACATGTTTTATTTTGAAATATTGCAAAGCATGAAAGGTTATTTATATTACTTAGCATTTTCGTGAAAGTGTAATGTCTTATGCAAACCTGACTACAGCGCTGTTTCGTTTTATTGAAACTCATCAGGCCAGGGTACTGGTTTCTGCATACAATGTCAAAGTAAATGTTAGTGATTATCTCACAAAGATAATTATGTCCAAATTCTTACTGATAAATTTTTTAATATTGTTATATTCTATGTACACAGAATAATGTTTACGTTGTACTACTTACTATTGTTTTTTGTGTTTTTTTTATATATTTAATTTTACTTTGTAATTTGACGTACAACTTAATAATTCATTTGTAACCAATGGTGAATAAATCTATCTCCCATATTGCGTACGGTGTATTGTAGGTTGCAGAGTTGCAGCTTGGATAATGACTGTATTATTTATCTTCCAACGTTTATTGTATGTAAAGACAAATAGAAGCAATTTTTGAAAGAAATTTAGAAATACTTGAAAGAACAGCTATGTTTAAAAAAATACTTTGTACTTGCATTTTACAACAAATCACCTGATTTTATTAAATGTTTAAATTTAAAGTATTACAAAAAAGCTCTGAAAAACATTTTAGTCAATAAAGCTTACTATAATGTTGAAGAATAATTAGCAGGCAACTCTTTATTTTAAATCGTCGTTTGTGATTAATCAAGTATTGTGTTTGTGTTCTACCCATTTTATTTGACTTTTCATAATATATAATGTATTGATCTAGAATTCTAGAGAAATAAAGCTATAACAATTATTAATCTGTGAAGCTTTTTTATATTTTATTCGTTTTAGTAAACACTTTTTTAAAGCAGTAATTGTTTCGAAATATAGATGGCGACTGCGGAATGTTTCGGCTTAAGTCACTAAGTATAGAAAGTAACGCAACTTCTACTCATGTATTTCAAATTTTAAAGAGCACTTTTCAAAAGACCAGTTTTAAACGTCAAGAGCAGACGGGAACACATTTCTTATACCTCATGCATTTCCTGATGTGCTTAGTGTTAATGTTGATCAAGTGATTCCCAATTCAAAAAGAATAAAACTTTCTGAAGAATCACTTTATCAAGTATCCAATGAGGGTGCTTGAAGTAGTAAACAATTGCAGTTTGAGAAAGATATGAATGTGGAGCCTGACCAGCAGGAAATAGAGAACATTAATCAGCTTTATACAATCAAAGAATTAAAAAGTAAATTAAAAACCGCATTAAGAAAATACCGCATTTAAGAAAAAAACTGCAACAAAAAATTCTTTAAATCTAGAAAAAATATTTAACATAGACTAACTGGGAGTTTTGACATCCCAAACTTGTAGAGGATCTACTTGGTCGGAAGAAAAAATAACAAAAGCAATGAAATTATACATGGTCTAATGGATCTAAGGGTTAAGAGGAAGTTAGGAAACAGTACCTACCATATCCAAAAGTAAGAACACTACAACATCGCATAAGAAATCTTAAGTTTAGGGCAGGTATACTATATGAAATATTTGATCTCCTAAAACTCAAAGCGAGTATATCATATTCTATCTTACTTTCACAAAAACCAACTTAAAATTTATAGAAAAGTAATTTGCAAACTACGTCCTATGTCTTTTTAAATTATTACAAGAAAATACTAATAGACAGACATATTTATTATGTTTTTAGAATAGTGATCTATACTGTATTCATTTTCAAGAAAGAGTGGTAGTAAATAATGTGTAGGACGTGATCAGTGCGTGATCCATTCATAAAGACTAAGTGATACCGAGCTCCTGAAATTTGAGCCGGGCTGGAAGCCGAAAGCACAGGGGTGCATTGTGCATTTGTTTCGTTGCTGTTTCTGTGTGCTGCTACGGAGACAGAGACTGAGGTTAATCCTAGAACTCCAGTCCTCCCACAAAAAGAGCTTAACGTAACCACTTAAATACTAGTGAAAATAATATAATTTTGAATATATTTAAGCCGAATTCAAAACAACTTGGTCTAAAATAAAATAAACGATTTTTTCTGCGGCTTGCCCTGTGTTGACCGATCTCTCACTTCATAGAAATGATCACGTAGCCTGCATGCATTTGTTTTGAAGCACTCTTCCTTGAAAATAAATACAGTATAGTTCTGATCTTTGACAAGATGTCTATTAGGTTTGTAGTTTGATAGAACTCTGTCGGAAATAGTGAGAATGCCAACATTACCTTCTGTCAAAGAGGAAGAAAATACAAAACTCGCAACACTTATTTAGCTTATATGACACGAGGTCTGTCAACAAACAGGAAGCAGGTTGTAGCATATGAAATCAATGGGAATTCATATAGTCCTCAAGAAATGTTTAAAAGAATAACTAAAATAATAAAAAAGTTCTATAAAATACGAAAAAAATTTTATTCAGGTGGATTTTTGTGGAAAATTTGTAGCATTAGCGCAGGTAAAAAAAGTAAAATTATTAATTGTATTCCACATTCTTGTCTTTCGGATAAGAAACTTTTTTTAATGCCCGATCTTGTAAACGATAAATCAATTTCAACTATTTAGAAATTATATAATATTGACCAAAGAGATGTCTTAAAAATCTGTTTGTATTTGAACGAAAATGTGCTTCATCCATCACATTTTGATACAATGAATGTTAGACTGAGTGTAGCATTGCTAAACAAGGATGTTGCTGCTGGAATTTTATATTGCATTAGTAAAAAAAGATTGCTGAAAACCATAATGACACAATAGTTTGAAATAATGACGAGATGTTACAACGCTCGTGCTTTATCTTTAAACAAAGAAGACAATTACAGGAAAGCAGTTTAATTTTTAAGATCTGTGCTAAAAGTCACTTACGGTGGAACTGTGAATAAAAACTGGATGCCTTTCTAGACTGGAATAATTTTATCTAGACCGACAGCTCTAAATTTTTAACAAATTTATTTACATGGAGAGCAGTTTAGGTATTTTCTGCTCTCTCGTTTAACACAAGATGCTTTGGAAAATACATTTAGCTCAATTAGAACTAGGCAGGCAGTTCCTGATGCATACATATTTAAATTATCTCTAAGAGTGGTTTGCCTATTTGAGTTTAAGACAGTAGTTAAACAAGGCAGTTATGAACACAATGAAGCAACATATATTGTAAATATCACACAATACTGTGATGTATTGTGTGATAAAAAATGAAAAAAACTTTGTTTTAGCTGAACGTTTAGCTCACAACTTTTTGGAAGTAGGTACAAGAAATGAAGTAAAAACTAGTCTTTATTAGTTTTAAAGGCCGTCATTTTTAAGATTAAAGAGTTTTTTTTAGTTTGCAGCAATTGCTATAGCAGTGTCATAACTTCTGCGCAAGAGCACAATGATGATTTATTGTCATTAACAAACACAAAAAATGTAAGAAAATATTTTGCAGTAGTCTTTATTAGATTTATATAAATTTATTGCCTTCAAACACCAGTAAAATAGTATTATTGCTAATCGTTTAACATTAAAACAGTTTATTTAAATTATTGAAACAGAGCGGTAAAAAACTGTATCTGATTGTCATAGTAATTTAGATACAATAACTAAACTCTTTGTTAAAAGTATACTAATTTTTTTGTTAGAAAAACTTAATAAAAACACAAAATTTAATAATTTGAAAGTAGTAAAAGTATTGCATAAACGAGACCAATGATTATGTGACGTCATTTTTTTTTATATGTAACAATGATTTATATATTCAATCAAGTCTACAACCTCTATGCTAAAGTTTAGATATAAATACCTGGAGTCATTCGTCGAGCTACCAACCACTTACTCTCACAAGAGGAACTACGAGGCCGCCTTCATAGCAATAATAAATATCTCACATTTCATAATGGCTACTGAAACTAAAAGAAACAAACTGAATTTACGGTTTTCACAAATCCGTAACTAATCGTAAATGACTTATTACCTTCTAACAGTAACTGACTTAAAAGCTTTACGACTTCACAACTAGTGTAGAACTATGTAATAAAATCAAATCCTATTGACCAATTAGAGTCTCATAAGCACATGAAAATCCTATAAGTAGTTATGTGATTTTATAATCTAATTAGAATGCTGTAAGTAAATTGGGCTTGTAATGATTGAGTCAGAACTTTACCCAAACTGGAATCTTATATTCAAACTAGAATGCTGTAAGTAAATTAGAAAGACACCATTTTACAAACAAACTGAAATTCCATAATTCAATTAAAATTTCTTAATAAATTGGCATTTACTGAATTACTTTAAATTTTACAAACAATTCAAAATTCTATTGATAAACTTAATTTTCAAAACACATTGCAGCTGCTAGAACAAACTGCAGAGCTGGTGGAATTAATCTCAGTTAATTCACAAATGAAAGTCAACTGTCTTTTCTAAAAATTAGAAAGAACTGTAAATCACTTTGTAAAGAGATCATAATATAAATATCGCTCCAACGCTAATTAAACTATTGTTTAGTACGTGTACGCACTTCAACATTCTCATGACTATCAAATTATCGAACTATAGACTTTTATATGACTTAGAACTTCCGAAACAAACTCAAATTCTATTATCAACAGGGAATTTTTTTATTTAAATTACAAATATGTAAAAGACCTTGAACTTTGAAAACACACTAAGAGTTTACTGATTGAAACTTTAATAACCCACCGCAGCTGCTCCAACAAACTGCACGACAAGTGATATAAATCACAAATAAAATGTCAAGCGCAATAGTGTAACAAGGGTAGCTGTAAGATCACTTTGTAAAGCAATAACACTGTAATTAATGCTGCAACGCTAACTACGCTGAGTGTGCTGTACGTAGACGAACCTCTAACGTTTGCCTGATTATTGGACCATCAAACGCAGGGGCCTGTTACCTTTTATAACGTTATATAAATCTTACTACTCGAGTTTATGAACTTCACCTGCTACAACAAAATGGGGGCGAAAAAAATTGTGTGTGTGTATATGTTTTAGGGTAAAAGCTACATATGAATAGATGTGTATGTATTCTGCTGTAATTGTAAGCTTTCAAATTATTTCATGAAACGTTTACTAACGTTAAAAATCTAAATACTGAGTTTCACTAATTGGTACTTTAATTAATAATTTAATTGAAATAACTTATACTTTAATTTTAAACTGAGTAATTACATCAATGTTTGTTTGTATCAATTCAACAAAATCATCATCTACAAGTTAATTAGTAACATTTTAATTCGTAATTCAATAACTTTGATAAGACTTAAATAATATATTTTATTTTAACTGCATTATTCTAACATAGTATAATGATTGACAATTTGGTGTTTGTCTTTTGAACTATTTAAGATTTTAATTAATTTTATTAATTGGTTAATGAAGTAGTTTTTGAAACTATTCAATTGATAGATAAGTCAACAAAACCATTAATACGGAATAGTGTTATACAAATTCTGTGAAGTCAATTACTGTTTTTCTTCTGGATGGCACTTGGTTTGAACTGATTTTAAACATCTTTTCTCACTGCCACCCAAACTAATATTGACTCCCTATTTTAGATTTTTAGTGATTATTTTTTTCTCTCTCCCAAAATTTAAAATTCTGGTGTTTTCTTAGGTTTTACTTTGTATATAACTCTCGGAATGAAGGTTTGGAAAGTTTTTTTTGGCGTCCGCTTAAACATGCTTATACAAGCTCATTTACAACAACTAGAAATTCACTCGTTTATAAAATTTCTTTTAAAAATTCTACGAAATGGTCCATAGCTGGGACCGACCCGACTGATTTTTTTCTTTACTGCCTTTTGCTTGTGTTCCCTTATTTTTTTGGCTGATGTATATCTAAATATTACTTATTTACTTCAAAATTTTCAAAATATTATTTTGTTTACGATTTTATTTATTATGAATTTGAATCGAAATTTCCATTGCGTTACAATTGCAATGCAAGTACTTGTTCAAAAATGAAAAAAAAACCTATTTAAACAGTCTATGAGTATTGATGAGTAGTTTTATTGATCTTTTAAACAATCGCAATTGCGAATGAGAGTGGTTATATGCTAAAAAGTCTAAAAATCACAAACTTGCTAAGTATTTTTCAAATTTAACGCGTCTATTTTACCTGAAAATGGCAGCCATAAGCGTTACTTCCGATATTTAGTGACTTTAGCTTAAAGTCTTGAGAAACAAGAAGTAGCGCAATCAATCTGGCCTATAAGATAGAGAAAGATATCCATCAAAATTCCAAATATGGCTGTTCTTTAACAATTTTACTTGACTTAAGTTTGATTAAATTTCTCGCCTCCAACATGGCGGAGGCTTGCGCGACTTAAAAGTTTTTAGGGACTTAAGTTTTGGCGGTTACAATTAGATAGATTACTAGATAGATTACTAGATAGATTACTTTCTAACAAGAGCATCGAGGATCACGGTTGTCTATGAGGCCGCACTAGTCAAAAAGGCGACCCATTTGGCGCATGATTTTTTTTAATAATGTGTGCTTATTCACAGAATTTTATCTGTTACTCTTCTCTTTCTACTTATAAATGTGAGTTTTGCAATTTTTCTACAAATGAGAAAGTTCACATATTCAATCACAAGTGCGGATTTGGAGGTTATAATAACTTGGGGGCAGCTTTTAAACGATGTCGACGATGTAAAGTGAGTAGCTACTCGTTTTTTTGGCGTTATTACCATAAGAAGAAATGTGTCAACAACCAACGTTTATCAATAGCAAAATTTAATAATTTGTTAAGAAAATCAGGTAAATGTGATCAATGTAACTTTCAGGATAATTATTGTAACAGTCATTTGAAAATTCATAACAAAAGAAAACATACTTTTTTTGAATACAAAAAATGGTCTCAATGTGATGATTGTGAAGACAGAACTAATTTTAGAAATGGTTCATTATTAAACGATGAAGAAAACCATATTTTCATCAAATTATCAAAAATTCTTTTCTGCAATGAGTGTGACTTCAAAACAACGTTTAAATATAGTCTAAGAAATCATATGAAAAGGAAACACACACCAATCGAACTGCAAACAATTTTTAAGTGCAATAAGTGTGCGTATAAAACTCATATTAAAGGTTATCTAAGAAAGCATGAGAAAGTAAACCATACTTTAACTGAATTACAAACTTTTCTTAATTGCAATGAGTGTGACTTTAAAACTAAGTTTACAAATTATCTAAGCAAGCATAAGAAAATGATGCATACTCCAAAAGATTTGCAAGCAATTTTTCACTGCAATGAGTGCGAGTTCAAAACAAAGTTCAAAGATTATTTGAAAAAGCATAAAAAAATAATTCATACTCCAACTGAATTACAAACAACTTTTAATTGGAACGAGTGTGAGTATAAAACTAACTTTGAAGGTTATCTAACAAGACATAAAACCCAACATACTCCAATTGAGTTGCAAACCATTTTTAATTGCAATGAATGTGAGTATAAAACAAAATATAAATGTCACTTAGCAAATCATAAGAAAGCAAAACATACTCCGATGGCATCGCAAGTCTTTTTTAACTGCGATCAGTGTGAGTATAAGACTAATTTTAAATCTAGTCTGAAAACCCATAAGAATCGCAAACATACTCTTACTGAATTGCTACCCATTTTTGACTGCAATGAGTGTGAGTATAAAACTAAGTATAAAAGTAACCTAACACATCATATGACAATGAAACATACTCCAATCGAATTTTTTAACTGTAATGAGTGTAAGTACAGGGCTAAGTGTAGATATTGGATAACAGAGCATAAAAAACGAAAACATACTCCACTTGAATTGCAAACTATTTTTAATTGCAATGAATGTGAGTATAAAACTAACAATAAATATTCTCTAGTAAATCATACAAAAATAAAACATACTCCACCTGAATTGCAAACTATGTTTCATTGCAGTGAGTGTGAATATAAAAGTAACTATAAAAGTTGTCTAGCAAGACATGTGAAAATGAAACATACTCCAATCGAATTGCAATTGCAGTAAGTGTGAGTATAAAATACTGAGGAAAAGCGATTTAGTACAACTTATGCAAGAGAAACATTTAATTACAATGTTACAACCTTAAAACGGTTTTTAATGTAAAAAATGCGAATCTAAGGGATTATAAAAACCAAGTTTTAACATATATAAAAGAGAAAAATATGCTCAAAATCAATAAATAATTAAAAAAAAATCTAATTGTGTTTTTTCAAGTAATTTTCAAATGATTTTTGAAGTTGTTAAATATTTTTCAAATCAGACAATTTGAGTTTAATATAATTACTTTAATTGTTTACGTTAAGTACTTTTGTTTATAGATAAGTATGCCATTAAAAGACTTATATAATTGGGTTAAAATACTAAAATTTGAATAATTTTCTACTAGAAAATGCAAGATGACTTGTTAAAAAATAGTGAATATTGCGTAATGTACCTAGTGTAAGAAGTTATGTACCTACTACTTGAAGTTATAAATAAATGTTTGTTAAAAATCTTACTTACTTTATTATTTTGAAAATGTCTGATAAGTACATTTTTTGTCAATAAACTGTATAATTGCTTTGAGTTTAAAAAAATAGTTTTTTTAACAGGATTAAAAAATATTAAAGAACTTCCGCTTTTCTCAAAAAATATAAATTTTTTCACATAGCTTAAAAAAGGACAGATGTATAATATACGATTTTACTATTGAAAAATAAATGTAAGCTATGATTTTATAAAAAAAAATATATTTTTTAAATTTTTGCGTTATTAAGGCTTGGTTTTTTAAAATGGTACACTTTGTAGTTTTTTAGAAAATTAAATTACTTTTTAAATTCTTTTATTAAAAGTATTTCATTACCAAACTTACGGAAATTAAAGTTATTAATTTTTTTTTTTTTTTTGGTATTAAAATTTAGTTATGTAATTATTTAGCTGTGAAATTTCGACATGTCGGAAGGTGAAGGCGAGTCCGATCTCGACTCGCACAAAAGTGCGGCTATGCATAGTGCAAGTTATGCATAATGTATATACCGAAAAACACTGTTAGAGTGCATACATGAAAAATGTGTAAAAAATGTGCTTTAAATCTTTGCTTGATATAATAAATGATGATCATTGGTGCTGTAGATTGTGCAGTCCTACAAAACAAAAAAAAAAGAAGAAGTTTGTGTTTTTTTGCGAGATAATGAGCGTCTTAAAGATCAAATTAAGTTACAAAATAAAGTAATTCAAGAATTGGAAACTGTAAACTTACTACAAAAAGAGAAGATAAGTGTCATCGAAAAAACATCAAGTTTTGCGCTGCATCTTACAGGGTTTCTATTAATGATTCTAAGAACGCAGTTGGCTGTGAATTTTGAAAATACTGTCTTGTTGATATGATACCTATAATTTGACAGTTCCCGCTGGTCATTAATGAGATTTGTCACCTGTCACTTAGAGCTAACGTTTTTCAAGTGTAAAAGACGATAATTTGAGTTAATCCAAACTCAAGTTGTGCTAAGAAGCGAAGACTGTGAAAATGGTTTATTCTGTTGAACAAGAGACTTTTATTGTAATGTCTTATTATCGCAATGGGACATCCAACAACGGAGAGTGGGCGTATTCTGTAGCAGCTTGTAAGCAAGGATATCTTGCTAAATACTCTGATCTGCAAATTTAAGAAACGTCATTGGAGATCTACAACAGAGACGTAACACACAAAGTGGAAGAGGCGGCACACTTTCTACGCCGACTGCGCTCTTAGAATAATTTATAAAAACCCTGTACCTATTCTTAAATGACGGAAAAAAACCCTTTCAAGGTAGTTAGATGCATTACAGGGGTCTTTTTTTATATACAGGACAAATACCTGTGACTTCGAAGGAATCAGGGAAAACATTATCAGATATGCAAATATTTATAAGCTTACTAAGGTCCTACAATCAGGTTTTTTATACATTTTAAAATTTTGCTATTTATGCCATATATGTCTTACTCTAACTATTTGAAGTTTTTAAGCTTATAATTATGTTACGGATTTCAACTATGCTAGCTTTACTAAATTTCAATTGATCACAGTTAGTGTTATCTACAAGGTAATTTAAAGAGTTATTATTTACAATAAGGTGGGCATATTATTTACAATATAGTTAGAAGCGGTAACGAATGAATCATTATATTCATTAGGCGTTAGTTTGCTCTGATAGTGTTTACTAGTTTGATTTCTATATTTATTTATAATGGACCAAATTGCTTTAGATTTATTTGTTGCATTATTTATTAAGCTATCTATCATGAGCTTCATATTGGCTTTAGATATATTGGTTCGATATTTTTTTTATATCTTTTAATATATTCAAGCAGTACGGTTGTTTTGATTAGTTTATAGATATCTTGTAGTAGCTGTAAGTTTTCCCTCATTCTTTCCAGAGTTGGACTGAGCCATTTAATATCCTGTTTTATATTTGTTACAATTCTCGGTTTTTTTTTGGAAACGACTCTACCATCCCCACTAATTATTTATCAGGAAAAACATTATTTTTAATATTAGCATCTATGTTTTCATCGTCTAAAACAGACCACTCAATCTCACTAACATAGTTATAAAGTTGATAAAGCTCTAGTTTTGTGATTTGGATCCACTGTTTTATTTCTTCTACACATGGATTCAAACCTACGTTGAGGTTCATGAAAACTGGTTTGTGGTCAGAAGTATCCTAATCTAATATTTTAGAAGAAAATTTAGTTGTGCATGCATTTGTAAAGATGTTATCCAAACAAGATGTTAACCTAGCCGGTTGCTTTCTCGCGATTCTCTGTAAAGAAATTATCGTTGAAATCACTATTTACCACTATTTGCAAATTAGTTTTTGAGACAATTCCATGATTTGATTCATTTTTCTTTAAATATATTATAATTACCTGCTGGTGACCTGTACACTGTAATTAGTAGTAGTTTCGGTTCCAATTCAGTTGCGCAAATTTTGCATTGCAACTCCTCCGATAGTTGTATAAAATCTGTCCTGATTTTACAGAAGTTTGTCAAAACCTTATAACAAAAAATTGTTACTCCTCCGTGTATACGATTAGTCCTACTAAAACTTGTCACATATTTATAGTTATTTACATTAAGTGTATTTAACTCATCAATTAACATCCAATGTTCACTTAAACAAATGAAATCAGGTTTAGCATCGTCAATTGTTACATTAATTTCAAGTTTAAGTATTTTGTTTCTTAGACATTGGATATTAATGTGTACTATACCTATATTGTTATTAGTTTTCTTAATTTTTTGAGCCCATCTGTTTGCTTTGAAAAAAATTGTATTGTCTAATTGTAAGTCTTTTATCCCAGAAGCTAGGTTGTAGAAGTGTATCCAATAAGTCAACATCCAGTCCAATTTTAAATGGACAACAACAGCAAGATGTTAAAACATCTAAAGTTGGGTTTATATTTTTTTTCTAATAAACTCAGTACGTTCCATACTTGAGAAAAAGGGAATCCTTCCAAAAAATAGACAATCAGCTCCAAAATTTTTTTCTCGAATTTACACGTGATAATAGTCGTTTTTTGTTGTTGCACTTTTTTTCAATGGTTCAAACTTTGACATTTTTGGGTTCAACCTATGACGTCATGAATGTTTTGTGTTCAAACCTGCAGCATATGATTCAAACCTACTCCGCGTATGTATTTGTAGTGTGGTTCAATATGATACAAAATACAAACTGTCAATCATGCTGTCAAATTCAAATTTCCTCACTCATCCCCATAAATAAAACAAAAATTGTGTAGAGGCTTCTTAGGGCCCTGTTATGATTACTTATATTAAATGAGAGTTAAGAGGTAGGGACCTAAGTAGATTACTTTTGGTTGTGAAAACAAGTGAACATAACCACAAACGATTTTGTCAGTTTGTTTGATCCATGGTTTGAACTATAGGTTTAAAATCTTTCATTCTCTTTTCAAATTAAAATATGACGTCATCTTTGGATACAAGTTGAATCAATCAACGAACCAGGTTCAAAATGGTGCAACAACAAAAAACGACGCTTGTGTTCTTTTGAGGAAATTTTCTTTTTAATCTCGTTAGGGAAAATTAGGCAAATACGTTAGGTAACTGTTACAAGCTATAATAAATGATATTTCTAAAGTTTTGTCAGTCTTTTCTGTTATTAAACATTTCTTCTTACTTGCTAAGAAGGTGCTTGCACTCATTGAAAGAAAGAAAAAGACAATCATCAAGCCAACAACTTGTTATAAAAAGATTAATTCAAATTAATTTAAAATACTCATTTGTAAACTTGGGCATGTTTTGTTCTTATTAGAACTCATCTGCAAATTGCAACAAATTCAGATTAGAGTAAATTTGCACAGACAAGTTGAGGCTTATTGACTATTAACATTAAGTATGCGATCCTAGCGAGAAAATATTGAAACTACGATAAATGACGTAACAACTAGTAACCGGCTGACTGGTTGTAAAGACATTATTAGTTGTTGTGGAAATGACTTTCAATTTTGCAAATAATAGATTTTTGTATCATTGATACAAAATGTCTGAGCAATTAAAGAAGTAGTTTGGTCGGCGAAAATGCGTGTGCAACACCAACTGTTGTGTACACGGGTGTATTTCTGTAAAGAAGAAAAATCTCAACCTTACATTTCTTTTATTCTCAAAAAAAAAAAAAAATTCTCTTTACGTTAGTAGGTAAATAATTGACTTACCTCTCAAAATAATTAAAACACACAAACAAGGCTAGAAATTGCACAAAAACCTACTGGTAATACTTTGAAACAGTAAACAGTCGTCAAAAATGACAGATACTAAATGTGACGTTAGAATTGAAGTTAACTGTATTACCGACAAATTAATGTGAATTGTCAATATGTACCCAAGTGCTTGCTACTTTCGCAATATGGTAAACTAGCAACATCTATTAGAAGCTACCTTGCATCAAACGTTTTTTATGCATAAAGTTCTGCTGTTTATGATAAATGTTAAGGTTTATAGATACAAATTGAAATAAAAGTTTATATTGTTAAAGACAACCAAGTTATTACGTTAGCGTTTTTGGTCTCATATGTAAATTAATGGTGTATGTACAATATAATCTATCTTTTTTGGTTAGTCTACAACTGGTAAAATGAAGAAGACTAATGCAAACTTATTCAAACTACATCTGTAAAGATGAAGATGTTTTGATCTTATTAGATTGCATCAGCGAGTCGCTACAGATTCAGATTTGAATTAACTTGCTCTTGACATTTGTCATTTAGACACAACCTTTTGCATCAAAAATGTGTGAAGGAAAGTTATTCCGAATACATGTTGCTAATTTAACTTATTATACAGTTTAAAACGAGAGAGATCAAACTAAGCAGGTTTTGAAATCTTCAAATATTGTTCATTATTCAAAGTTGAACCGCGCGAATGGATTTTATTTGGAAGAACAAAAAATAATAAGGTTTTAGTGAGAGGAAAATTTAACTACAAGAATGATCCTAACAACACACCAGCGATTTGCTACGCACGTAAATTTAACTCTGATTTATCTATAACACTCTAAAAAGCTTCCACTAAACCAACTCTATGTAAAACCAAAGAAATCAAGTTACTAGTACAGCTGGAAAGAGAAAAGTAAAGAATGTCAAGACACTACTACAAGAAAGTAATGAAAAACCGTCAAGATGTTGAAAATTTTTAATATAAAGAAGAAAACTATATATTATAAGACTTATTATAACACTGTTATAAATTGTTAATATAACTGTTAAAAAATTTATTAATCATTAATTTGCTTCAATATTACTATGACAGTAACATTTTTACATTTTAAAATGTGCAATCCAAATGTTTTACGAATTTTTGTCAAATTTAATTTTTGTAATTAAGTTACCGATTTTGCACTTTCAACTTTTTTCAGATTTTTTTCTGATATTATTTTTCTAATTTTCAATCGAGTCTTTAATATACTCTTCGGCCTCCGTGTTGAATTTCTAGCCACTATACCGTTCTATTGTTAAAACCTTTACTTTTAAATTTGCTGGAAAGAGCAAACGATCCTCTGTAGCAATGTTCAGTATAAGTTTCTAGTATAAAGTTTCTTCAGTATAAAATGGCTTCGTGTTAAAAATTAGAACATAAGTACTAATTTTTTTAATTTTAATTTTAATTGCTTTGTGTTAAAAATTAGAACTTATGTTCTAATTTTTAACACGAAGCAATTTTTTTCGGCATCTATTTTATTCTATTAATTCCTAGCAATTGAACGATGCATTTATTATTTCTGTATCTCAAAAAAGTCGTTTTTTTGTGATTCTTTTGGGACAAGGACTTCTAGATATATTTTCAAGCAATGTATACTTTGTTAACATTATTAACACTTCCAACAGCTCAACAACATTTGCGTAAGATGTTAGTTTCTGTGTTACTATCGTAATGAAAAAGACATTTTTGTGCCTTGCGCCTGCAAAAGATAACTTTTAACGTGCCCTAATCGGCCGGCAAAGGGCTCTTACTAGCCTAGGTCGGAAAGTGACTACTAGGAATATTATGCCAAATAAATTTTTGCACTGGCACCACTTGCGGTCATTGTCAATTTTCAGATATTTAATATCAACAACTAACGGTTTGTAGTGTATAATGTAAACCCCCCCCCCCCTAAACCTCACGCCCAACAGACGCAGTGAGTGACAATTCGTTAGTGTGCTCTATAGTTTTTATAAACAATTGTTGCTCTAATTATATATACTCTAAATCAAGTGTGCTGGGGTATTCATTTTTACAGAAAACAACTATTTTACTTTTCCAGAATGCAAATAATTTTTAAAATGTCATAGCAAAATATTTTTTCTTATATAAACAAGAGATCTTAATCTTTTATATTAAAAATCAATAAGTGCTACGAACAGTGCCAACATAAACAATTTTTTTATTTTAATAAGAAACATTTTTTTTTTATTTAATTTTTTTTACGGCGGCACAAAAAATTTTGTGAATCACACGTCTGGAAACGCTTTTACAAAAGCTTGTAGTTTAGTCCCAAAATGAGTCGTCTTGAAAAATGCCAGTTTCCCACCTTGTGTGTGATTCAAATAACGATTGCTTTATTTTTGACATTATTTTTTTAATTATTCTATGAGCATTTCAACTTCTTTGGAATGAGAGTTAAAAGTGCACTCGTCGCACACTTTTCTACATCCGACAAAAGCCTCTCAGAATCATGATTAGTTCGGCAGGAAATTTGTTCACTACTGAAGCACAAACCTTGATTTTCTACGTTTTTTTCGTAACAAAAGATGCGGTGCGGTTACTATGTTTTCTTAAGATAATCATAAATAAACAGTACGTTTACTAACCGGTGTTTTGCGATTCAAAAATTGAGTCTAATAAATTATTTATCAAAGTGTTTTTGAGGGTACCAACACCATGCAAGAGACTGTCATAATTGAGTCTTAAATATTAAAATTTGTCAGTTCAGTGACAAACCTTAACGCTTAACGTCAATTCAGTGACAGTCTTTCACATAGTAGCCTTGAAACGTTACTATTGTCACATTTATCGCTGGCAAGCATCTCTTCAGTGACAGTTTAGTAACAGTTTTTTGCAAAAGAGTGCTATCTAGAAGTAAACATAGACAACAGTTGGAACATTATTTTGGCTCGCTAAATTATATGGAAATATCCTAGAGTGAGCAAACTATTGCTTCTGTGTATCTTGCTCACAATATTAAGATTTTCACTCACCCGTTAATCGCTTATTAATATGTATCAACATTTTTTTTAGAGTAAATTCCTACTAAATAACAAGCGTAGATAAAACGTTGTACATTACACGTGGGAAGACATCATTACTACATTTCTACTCTTATATTTAATATTGGATTAACGATGTCATTAGGGTAACTCATCGCACTTATTATAATGATGGTTATATCCGCTTCACGAATAAATGACTATAAGTTAATCCTTGATGTTCTTCTAATAAAACTGGTGTAATCTGTAATTTTAAAAATGATATGTTTCTTAAAACTTATTTACCAAGCCGACTAAATCTACACGATGCATTTCCAAAAACCGGCTAAGTAGTTTTTTCTTTGCTCATATTAGATTAATTTTTTTATGGTTTTAAAGGCATTGATATTGTAGTTTTGGGTTTATTTAGGCTTTTGAAGACTTTTCTGTAAAAACTAACATTTGTAGACATGTTTGTATTGGAATTTCAAGTTTCTGTAAGAATTTTTTTGAGAGATCAAATATTTTTAGCTGAGGCGCTTTATTTCAAAACGCGTTTTATTCTCTTTTACTAACAGAAAAATCTGTTTAGTTTAAATAGCTTGAAAAACATTTTTTTCCACATGATTTTAAAAGATGATAAAAGAAATGAATGTTACTGAGCAAGCATAGAAGTGTCAAAGCAGTCAAGCGACTTCAACTAGAAGCTACTTTGCATCCAACATTTTTGAGAAAAAATTTCTACATGTTTTGATGCTCTGAATGATAAATGTTAAGGATAATAGATACAACTTGATATAAACATAAAATTGCTGATTGGACAATCAAGTTATCACGTTAGAGGCTTTTGTCTCAAAATCAAGGATGTACTATTGTACATCCTTGATTATATTTAATTTATCTTCTTCGCCTGATAAGTTCCAATAAAAACCAAATATGTGCATAATAGTTGGGGTTGCTGTAAATAATAGTTAATTAGGATAATTTAGTTTGGTTAAAGCAATCTTTGGAACAGAACCCTGAGTTTTGGAGCAGCACTAAAAAAATTGCAAATTTTAAAATGTCAAAAAACTGTTGGGAACTAAAATAAATTTTTCAAAATAAGTAAAAAATAAAATGTAATTTTAATAAACAATAACTATTGTTAAATTTTTAATTTATTTCTATCTTTTCCTTGAAAAGCTTTGAAGGGATTATTTTCTTTCCGTTGTCGTCACTTTCATCATTTTTTCGTTGATCATCATTTTTTTGAAGACGGAAATAAAGAACAATTTAGATTTTTGATCCACGTGTCACCGAAAAACTGTTAGTAATTTTTTGATGTTAATTTTTTTTTTGCTTAAACCCAGATTATATCATTGTTTTTTTAAACAAGCTGCGCATCAATAATTTTATAAAAAACCTAGTTCTACTCAAAACAGCACTTGCATTAATACCAAATAAAACGAAACCGCTACTTTACAAACGCCAAACAGCGAAAAAACATGTAAAAAAAACTGCTATTTTAGTGCTGCGCGTTTTGAATTATTTAATATGAATGCTCGTAGGTACTTACTTAAATATTAGATTTATGTATAAAACTTTTATGATTTATTAAAAACATTATAAAACAATTACTTATTTAAGTAGGTAATGCAGTATACACTTTTTTTAGTTGCCAATTAAATGAATAAAACTTCCCTTTTACATTAACGATTGAGTCTAGATTATCAGATTATCTTGCTGCTATTTCATTTGTAAATTGCAATGCAGATAATACAGATGAAAATTCTGGCAAAGAGTTGCAATTGATATCTTTTTTAGTTGTTCTTTGACGACGATTTTTTTGAAATGCTAGTACTCTGTAGCAGAAATGTTTGCTATTTTGAGTATTATAATCACTGTGTCTGTACTTGAATCTGGAAAATCAGAATAAATTACATTTTAAATCAGGAAATTTATTTAATTATGAGTACTTAAGAGGAAGAGGAGACCATATTTGAAGGGCTTTTACTCAAATGCGTTTTTTATTTTTTTGCTGTTGAAGATCTTATCACAAGCCCAATACTTTAGAACAATATTTTATTGTGAAATAAACAGAAATATCGCACAGATAACAAGAGTCTGATAATAACTTTCATAAATTGGCATTTTAATTTTTTTTTTAGTAGTTTTTATTTGTTTATTAAAAACACAATTCAAAAAGCCTAACAATATACAAACATAATTATACAAAATTTTATACAAAACTGTCAAGTATATAACTCTTAGACCTAATAGCTCCAGAAACTCCAGCTTCAATACCTAAGTTTCGATATTTAATTTCTTCTTCAATCCATTCACTAAAATAGATCACATTGGCGTATATTCCTGGTATTCCATCACGTCCACAACCAACTCCGCAACTGACAATACCAACTTGCACCCAACGGTCTTCATCTTCGAGAGGGCATATCAAAGGACTGCCTCCATCTCCTTTGCAAGAATCTCTATTTTTTTTACCACCAGCGCACATAAAACTCTCATGTAACCTAAAATCAGAACCTAATTTGGTTGAACGTAGACTTTTCACACAACTTTGTTTTTTGACAATTGGAACTTTTACTTTTTTTAAAACGTTTGAATAGCTGCTTTTTTTAGCATTAGTTTTGCCCCAACCACTGACAATACAATTTTTTTGTCTAATCTTTAAATTCGGATTGGGTAAACAAATAATGTTGATGTTATCTGAAGGCTGATACGAGCTAACCAAAAATAAAAGAGCAATGTCGTTTTTGAACGTAGACATGGTCATAGTAGGTTTGTAATCTTCGTGAAGCACAATTTCTTCTACCAACTGAGTCTGAAATAAAATAAAATACAATAACAGAGCTTGTTTTTTAAATGAAAAATGCAGAAAATAATAAAAAGAATTAAGCATATCTGCTGTATGAAGCAAATTGAACACAATCTCAAGAAAATTTAAAGAATAATTATTAAAAAAAAACAAACAATTATAGAAATGATAAAAAAATATATGTACTGAAAAGATTCAAAATAAAAAAATAATATTTTAAAAAGATAAATAAGAAATAGTGTAATAAATAATAAAAAAAAGTAAACAAAACCAGCAAACAAAAATTTTGAGTTAAAGGATTTTTTGAAATAATTTTTATTCTTAATAAGATTGATTAATAATGATGTATACAATATACTAAAAGCTAAAAAATCATTAAGTAAGACCGCGGTACCAGTTACACCCCTTTCCTCATCAATTTAGAGCATTGATTTAGATATCTAGACTGATGAACAAAATTAATTCGTAGTGCACCCGAAATTTGTATCAATAGTCGACCGCTTATATTATTATAATAATTGTATTATATATTTACTCAGGTTACGCTAGATACCATAGTTCTATTTTTTTGTCTAATCAATGCTGTAGATTGATTAGGTGGTGTCATAACTAGTATAGTGCGACCAGCTAATTAAATGGCAGTAAAATGTTTACGACCTTAATACTCTATATCAATTTGTTAATTTTTTGAAGCAGTTTTATGACTTTTTATGACTTGTTTGGTACCCCACCGAATTATAGCTGTCTAAGAAAGGCAACAATTAATCGCACCATAAGCACCATAGCTTGCTCACAGACAGCTGTAGTGTTGAAAATATCCGCTATAAACTACTTGGCAAAGTTTGAATAGCTTTATATAGAAGATTAAGCTAGTAAACATTTTACTAGCTCTTATTCAGTGTGCATCGTTTTACCTAGAACCTATCAAATTATTGTCTAGCTTCTATTACATTATCTACAATACTATCTTTTTTTCAATAAAATTGTTTAACTTTTCTATTATCTTCTTCTTAGAGTGCCTATCCGTTCCGGATGTTGGCTATCATGTTGGCTATTCGAACTTTGTTAACAGCAGCGCGGAATAGCTGAGTGGTTGATTGGTTGAACCATGTTCTTAAATTTTTCAACCACGATATTCTCCTTCTGCCCACTCCTCTAGCACTATATACCTTGCCTTGGAGGATCTTCTGCAGAAGGACATATCGGCTCTCGTTACGCATTATATGTCCCAGATATTGTAGCTTTCGAGTCTTAACTGTATTCAGGACTTCTTTTTCCTTTCCCATCCTTCGCAGCACCTCCGTATTGGTTATTCTCTCTGTCCAAGGTATTCGTTGGATTCTTCGGTACAGCCACATTTCAAAAGCCTCCAGTTTTATGGAGGAGGCCTCCGTAAGCGTCCACGATTCTACCCCATAAAAAAGGGTCGAGAACACGTAGCATCGCAGTAGGCGAATTTTCGTTGTCATCTGTAAGTCGTGGCTGGTAAAGACTTTCTTCATCCTGATAAATGCTGTTCTGGCTTTTTCAATACGCGTTCTGATCTCCACAGAATGGTCCCAGTTATCATTTATGTTCGTGCCCAAGTATGTGTATTTGTTTACCTTTTCCAAGGGAGTTCCGTCTACCAATAAATTACCGCGGGTGTTTTGGTCTTTACTGATTATCATGAACTTTGTCTTTTTGGTGTTTATTTCCAAACCATATTGTCTACTGTATGATGTAACACTGTCCATTAGGAGTTGTAAGGAAGCTAGGTTGTCTGCAAAAATAACGGTATCATCTGCATACCTTATGTTATTCAATCGTTCTCCATTTAGAAGGATTCCAGCTTCAATATCTTGCAGGGCTTCTCTGAAGATGTATTCCGAGTACAGATTGAAAATTACAGGAGATAGTATGCATCCCTGTCTTACCCCACGTAATATTTGTATCTCTTCCGTTGTCTCTCTGTCTACACTGACACAAGCCCTCTGATTCCAGTAGAGATTTCTGATGATTTTGAGGTCCTTCCCATCCAGGCCAGCTTTTTGCAGAACTTCCATCATTTTTGTGTGTCGCACTTGATCAAACGCTTTCTTGTAATCTATGAAGCATGCGTACACATCGCAGTTTACATCCCTGCATCGCTGAAACAACACCTGGATCGAAAATAGAGCCTCTCTAGTCCCTACAGCACTTCTAAAGCCGAATTGGGTGTCCGATATCTGTTCCTCACATAGTTTAAATATTCTACTGTGAATTATCTTCAGGAATATCTTTAGTAGATGGCTCATTAAGCTTATCGTACGAAACTCGTTACATTTACTAGCATTAGGCTTTTTGGGGAGGGTAACAAATTCAGATTTCAGCCATTCCGTGGGTATGACGCCCGTATCATAGATCACATTGAACACTTTTGTAAGCCTCCTTAGATTCTTCCCCTCGATCAACTTTAATATTTCAGCTGGAATTCCATCGGGACCCAAGGCCTTCTGCTCTTTAGCATTTTTCAAAGCTGCCTGTACTTCTCCTTCCAAGATTGGGGGGCCATTTGTATTATCAATATTGGGTGGCACCGTTCTCACGTCATCAAACAGTTGTTTAATGTATTCTTCCCAGGTTTGCTTAATTTCCGACTTCTTTACTATAACTCGGCCTTGGTTATCCTTAAGTACGTTAACTGCTCTTCTCTTAACTGTTCCCGCCATTTCCTTTACCTTCTTGTGCAGATTAAAGCTATCAAACTTGGCTTGACATTCTTCGATTTCCACACATTTTTCCAGTTTCTCTCTTTCTTTAGCTGTTCTTATTTTCGCCCTTATTTCTCTCTGTATGTTCATGTATTCTCTCGTTTTAATTTTAAACAATCTCCTTCTTTCCATCAGTTCCAGGATATCGTCTGTCATCCAAGATTTCTTCATCTGTTTGCTAGGCTTTAAGTACTTTTCTTTGACTTTATGTATACTCTCTCGAAGCACTTTAAGGTATTCCTCTACATCTCCATCGTTTTCCCGCTCTTCAGTTTCCGTCAAAAGTTCCCTTTTTACCAACTTGCTTGTGGCTGTGTCTTTTAGCCTTCTGAAATCATATTTTCCTACATGTTTTTTCTCTACTTTCTTCAGCCTGATTCCCATTTTTCCTATCAACGGGTTATGATCCGATCGTACATCCGCTCCTGGATAAGTTTTTATATTTTTGATGCAGTTTCTAAATCTCTTATTAATGAGTACGAAGTCTATTTGATTCCTAGTTTTTCCATCATTCGACTTCCATGTGTACAATCTTCTAGGATGGTGTTGAAAGAAAGTATTGGTTACAATCAGATCATGTTCCGCTGCGAATGCACTTAGAGTATCACCACGCTCATTTCTCTCGCCCAATCCAAAGTCTCCAATGTGTTCTCCAGTTCTTCCCTTTCCTAGCTTGGCGTTGAAATCACCCATAATAATATTTATATCATGTTGTGGCAAGGGTTTGATGATATCTGATATTTGCTCATAGAACTGGTCTACGTCCTCGTTGCTGTAGTCTGTAGTAGGAGCATAAATTTGGATGAGATTGATATTTACGGGCCTTGCATTAATTTGTAGAAAAGCTATCCTTTCTGATATTGGCACAAAGTTGGTAACACACTTTACAACTTGTTTGTGCACTATAAAGCCAACACCATGCTGGAAAGTGTTGTTTAATGTCCCAGAGTAATATACAGTATAGTCCTCCTCGTTGTTATTAACTCCTGCACTGGGCCATCTCATCTCGCTAATGCCTAAAATCTGCAGTTTAAGTCGTTTCATCTCTTGAATTGTGTTTTGCAGCTTTCCAGGCTGTGCCAGTGTTCGTACATTCCATGTACCAAATAGCATGGTTTCTAACTTTTCCTTTCTGTACCATCCTTTCTTACTATCAATCAAAACATTCTCTCCCGGAGATCCGAATGAGGGACTATATCCGGACATTTGAAATTTTGTCTTGACCATAGCCATCATGATAATACTAGGGAAAACTCTAAATTAGTCTTTAATGTGTTGGATTCCCATTTGCCTACCACATCCTTATGCCGTTGATCATTTTCTGATTCCTCCGCCTTCGGAGCCGATTTCTCAACTCCAGGACAAAAGAGTGCCCTACCACTTACTAGCTCCTCCACCCGAAGCTGTTGGCCAGTAAGTGGGGGATTGCTTATCCCGGCAATCACTCGGTCGTCAGAGCCTCGTTGGTTATCTAGCAGGGTGGACCGGATGACCAAGGTCACCACACGAGCAGGTGAGGTTGACATTTGGGCTAGTATTTTACTGTTCTACCTTCGCCCCTTCCAGACTTACCATTGATCTACGTGATTTTAAATCATTTAACTCGTTGACTTCTTGTATGTATTCGTCTACTGCGGCATATTTGCAAACACAATAAGCAGGAAAACTGAAAGAGTCCCACATTGGGGTCAAATTGGGACGAAAGACAAGTAGAAACACTGTTTGGTAGACTTGGGTACATACGCTGTTCTTATTTTGGAGAACAGTAAGAAAAAAGAACCCTTTTTCTCTTACACACTCACTTATTGTTACTGTTTGTTTGTAATTTTCAAAATTGAAAATGTACTGAGGCTCTTTTTTTGTATTATAAGCCACTTGAGGTACAATCAAATAAGTATTTGACGCACATACGTAACGGTCTATATCGCTCCACCATCTGCTGACCAAAGTATCATTCTTCCTATCAAAATTTTTAATACTATAATTAGCACTTTTCAAAGCATTGTACATTTCTTGCTGCGGATAATTTGTTACATTTTGGCAAAATAATTTTCCATCGGCACATTCGGGCTTCATTATTTGTGATGGATGTTTTATAGAACTAGGCTTTCCAGTAAAGGCTGCCAAATAAACAAAAAACGTCGAAAAATTAATCATTGTGAACTGTTGAAAAAAACAATTAGAAAAAACCACATGCACGAGACCGCCTAGTTTCAAATTTTCAAAGCAACGTTCGAGTGGAGGAAAAGCAAACTGAGCTGTTTCTATTATGTACTTTGTTTATTATTTTGTTTCTATCTGACATTTTGGACCGACGGCTATTTTAGATTTGAAATTTATTGTAAAGTACAATGTTTTACAAAACAAGGTTTTTTATTTGATACCCATATTGAAAGAGTGCGTAAACATATGTAATCTGCCATTTTGTAGTTGAATTTACCATTATTAAAAATATATTAAATTGTATTGTTATTAAAACTGAAGATTACTCAATCAGAAGAGAGTAAAATTCTTATTAAATTACAAACAAATAAACAACAGGCAGATAAGATAATGCTTTATGCTTTAAACTAAGAATATAGCAGAGATTAAAGAAAAAATTCATGCAAAAAAAATTATGAAAAAAATATATTTTTTTAATGTTTTAACTAAAAAAAAAATTAAATTTTGTTATCAAAATTTTGAAATTTATTTCAATTTTAAATGTAGATATATAATAATAAAAAATCAACTCTTCAAAATCTAATAGACAACAATTGAAAGAAATAAATTCAAATAAGAAAATTAAAATAAATATAAAGCAATAATAAGTTAAAAAAAATAAATTGCAAAAAACAACAAAAAACTGCAAATAAAAAAAGAAGAAGTCAATAAACATATCAAAAAAATTAATAAAACAAAAAATTGTTTTATTACACAAAAGGTAATAAAACAAAAAAGCTAAGAAACCAAAAATAAAAAAACAGAAAAACGATCAAATAATAAAAATAGTAGGCAGAAGTCACAAACAAAAATATAAGCAACAATAAATTATAAACTAAAAAAAAATGATAACACGTGCACATTTTACACCATCAACTGACATAAAAAAGGAAGTTCTCAATTTAACCAGTATATTTATTGTTTTTTTTAATGTACCACCACACTTAACTTTTGACAAAAAAGGCAAAATTTGAACAATTTTTTAATGTGATTAAATTACCTACCCAATAAATATAACAAAAGAATTTTTTAAAGGAAAAAAAAATGATTGTTTACCTCAGGTGTGAACCGATACAACCACGTATAAAGTTTTACAGGAGAGTTCAATTTCAATAAATCTTTTTCTACTAAATGAGATATTCTTCAGACAATTTAAATTTTACAAGAAAAAATTGCTTTTAAGGCAAAAAAATAAGTAAAACAAATATAAAGTAATAAAAATAAGCCAATAAGGCGCTAAATAGCTTAAATAATTAAATGATCTCAATGAGAGCCATATGGCATCTTAAGTTAAAGAAAGAGAGCATGGGCTTAGCATCTCTGGAAAGGTAGAGTTCAGTCAGTAAACTGAGCGGGGCGAGAGTGAGAACGTTGGCCAAAGGGTCTTGGAGCGGTCGGACGGGCAGTATTATGAATATTTAAACTGTTAATTGTTTATTGAAGGAGAAAGATAGTTAGTTAACGTGTTAATCTTGTCGATCATGTGTTGTTTTGTGCTATAATTGTGAATTCAGAGCTGACTCTTTGAATTCGGTGGAATAATATAATTACAAAAGGAAAACGAGAATATTCTTATATGGTAATTAAGTGTAATGGTAACTAACTACTGACTATACTATATTGTTACTTATATCTAATTTTGATTATTGGCACATTTAATTTTTATTATATATGCCTATCTACCTATTTATATAAATATATATATTTAGCACTAAAAGATTGCACTAAGTTGCAATATACTTAAGTAGTCTAATAATACATCACAATATACCTAAATTAAATTTATAATTATAAAGATTTATGTTAGAATTAGTCAAAGAGTGATTTATTCTTTTATTAGTTTTAATTTCTATTGTAGGAAGATTGTACTAATAACTGCTTAAATGTTTTTGTACTATTAATATTTTTTATGTTTCTGGGTAACTTATTGTATACAATCATTGCTTTAAAAAATATGGTGTTTTGTCCTTGTTTAGTGTTTTTATGCTCTATATAGATATTGTCTTTATTTCGTGTATTATGGCTGTGAATATTGCTTGATAAAATTGTACAAATATTTTATTTTACTGACTATTTCTACACTTTGCCTATCAATTCTTATATCTAGTTGTCCCATGTCTTTGTCTCTGCTCAGAACCATTGCCTTAGTTTTCTCAACATTTAGTTTTAATTTATTCGCAGTCAACCAGTTTGACAAATTTTTGAGTTCACTATTTAATGTTTCAACTAGACGAGTTACGTTGGTTCCACTAACATAGACAACTGTATCATCAGCAAAAAGATGATACTTAGATTTCTTCAAAATAGTTCCCATGTCATTAATATATAAAATGAATAATAAAGGGCCTAATATACTGCCTTGTGGTACCCCATACTCCACATATTTTATTTCTGTTACCTTATCACCGCATTTTACAATTTGCCCTCTATTACTCAAATAATTTATAAACCATTTGATGACGATTTCTCTAAGACCATAATATTTTAGTTTTTTTTACAAGAATTACTTATTGTTTCAAAAGCTCTTTTCAGATCGAGGAATACAATAACGGTACTAGTCCCCTTGTCAAAATTATTCTGCCACTCATCTACTAAATATTGTACCGCAGTTTCACAGTTGTGAAAACCTGATTGAAATTGTGATAATAACTCAAACTTTGTTATATGTTCCAAAAGTTGTTCATACACGGCAGTCTCTAATATTTTGCTATTTGTTGGCAAAGTTTTTATTGGTCGATATTCTTTAGCTTTTTATGTATTACGAATTTTTGGAATTGGTACAATATTGTCGATATTTTCAATTTTGTTGGTATTATTCCTGTTTCCACAGAACTATTGATTATGTGTAATAACGGCTGTACTATTTGGTGGAACGTATTTTTAATATGTGAAGCAGTAATATTGTCAGGACTACCCTTGTTAGGTAATTCTCTAATAACCAATTCTAATTGCTGTAGAGAAATCAACATAAACTTTTCCATAACTTTTTTGGACCGCTCATTGTGTTGACTATCGTCATTATGTGGTTTGTATTAATAGACGTTATAATTTATTTTATACTATTTAAGAAGTAGTCGTTGAATTTATCGGCAATGAGTTGTAAGTCTGTATAAATAACGTTATCAAATTTCACTTGCGTGTATAAAGTCGTATTGTTTTTGTTAGATACTATACTTTTTAAAGTTCTCCACATCTTCTTGGAATTATGCTTATTATTGTCAACACAATTTTCATAGTATTGAGATTTTGTTTGTCTAATCA
Organism: Lagria hirta; assembly: GCA_947359425.1. Lineage (NCBI taxonomy): Eukaryota > Metazoa > Arthropoda > Insecta > Coleoptera > Tenebrionidae > Lagria > Lagria hirta. The sequence continues at coordinate 26,243,778 of OX375799.1, forward strand.
AACTTACAACCGTGTTCCAAGCTTTTTTATATGCGTCCCAATCATCTACGTTCCTAGTATATAGAAATTTTTTATATCTGTTATCTCTTTCTGCTATACTTTTTAATACATCATCGTTAAACCACGTATTATGTCTACCTTTGCAGTTGATAGTTTTGGCAGGCATCATTTCATTAATTATATTTGGAAAGTCATTTTAAAACCTATTGTACTTTGCTTCAAGATCATCATATTTATAGTTCATTTTAATATTTGCCGTTTTTTCTTGAAATGATTCAATGTTTCTTATACTTAAAAAAATAGTTTTGTGTTGCACATCTGCCTGAGATATTATTGGCAAGTTTATCTGAATCAAGGAGTGGTTTTTAAAGGCTGTATTTCTTATAGTTTTGCCGCTGATACTAAAACTATTTGTTATAACCCAATCTATTAATGATGTGGTACTATTTGGTGAAATGTGAGTTTACTCGTTAATACATTGTCTAAGGCCTAAATCGTTGAAACAACGTCTTAATCTTTTACTATATGTATTATCATCTTGAAAATTTATGTTAACGTCATAATGAGTAAAGTATTATTGATAAACATCAATATGTTAATATGAAATATTCACGGCAGAAACTATAGTTTAATACCTGAGGTACAGTCTATGTGGTAATACATTTCAGACTGAGATGGTACTCCCATGACGTCTGAAGACATTTACAAATTGCTATCCTGGGTCTCTAAATCCTCGAGCAGGAGCGAAGGGGTAGAGGGGTGGGTTGGAACTTGTTAAACGCTATGGTTATGTTCCTGTCAGTGTATAAAAGGTTGTGGATTTTCCTCTTGCTGGTATGACAGAGTAATGCGTAATGTCCTTAGGTTCTTTACTTATTAATCTTTATTTTATACTATTTCCTGTTTCGCATTATTCCTGGCCAGTCTATTTCGTGTAATGTGATTTTGAGGCCTCAACCGTCCACATTGCTCCCGAACAAGGCACCGAAACAATGAAGACATCGATGCTTAAGAAAAGGGGTGAAAATTGAGACAATCTAGTCCATGGAGTGGTTGTCAAAGTCCAATGAGCTTGGTGATGTCTTCCACTATCAGTTCGAGAGGAAGAGAATCCTGCGAGGGGGTGAAAAGCCCGCGGTGAGTTACTTTACAGGTATTATTGACAGGTACATTATGTGTAAATATGTTTCATGTGTCGCCCAATCGACCCGTCTGACTGCTCAAGCGTTTCTCTAACAATGAATATAGAGGGGTGAGTTGAAGTAGGTTGTTGATGATAATGTAGCTAGTTGTTGCTATTCTGTACACTGTTTTTGAATAAATAATTAAGACTAATAATCGTAGAAGATAGACATTCTGCAAATTCATTATGAAGAAAGAGTTAACTGCTATTTAATTCAATTTAATTGCTAAAATTTGACAAAACGCAAGATTAGAATAAAAAAAGTCTTACAATATTAAACTAATTTTTAGTACGCAGACATTTTTTTCTTTAAATAAGGCATTGATTGATTAGATATTGCAACTGCAGTTTTAAAATTATTTTTAATCAATTGCTATTTCTAGAGAATAAATTTTTTCCGAATGAAACAATTATTAAAACTGGCTAACGCGTTTTAGAGTGCCACAAAGAAACAAAGGTGTTCATAAGCTACCCACGTGAGCAGTTACAAAGGTTTGTGCAGCAATTTTTAATTAGCGGAAATTGGCGCAGTATTGCAAGTTGAAATTAAAAATCAAAAAACGCCAGACATTGTTAGGGTGCGTTTGAGATTTTGTTGTTTTATTTCATGCTGCCAATTGGTTGACTACATGCATGGTCAAGGCTACAAGCGTTGAATAAAAACTATTCCGCTTTGTGTGACAAAATTCAATAAAGCTTTTTGATAGATTTTTCAAAACAAAAATTTTAAGAAGCCAAATTAATGCAAACAAGCCTGCTTTCATTCATAAGGTAGCGACATTTGTTTAATCATGACCACCCGATGGTTAACTGATGATAATTAGCAACTTTAATTTCAACAATAGACATTGTTATTTTTCAAATTTTTATTAACTTGTAGGGTATTATCATTTTTTGATACATTCTAAGTTTGTCAGTATTGACAATAATTATAATAATAGTTTGCATTTATAGATAGACTAAAAATTCTCAATGCTGCAAAGACTCCATTTCTTCATCTAAGTAGGTAGATGTAATAGAAAGCGACAGCGCAGTGCGGGTGCTTTTTATTAAAACCGTATTCTTATACCAAAATGGCTCTCTACACACTATTATTAAATTCTCTTATAAATTTGAACAGTAAACAACGTTACTTATCAAAAACAAAATCAAATCATTGACGGAAGTACCTATCACCGACTTTTTTTTTCAATATGCAGGGTGATTCTTAACTTGGGATTTTCCCTTCAGTAGACTTTACTAAAGACTAAAATACAGCATATTTACCAAGTATCACTTTATCAAAAACATTTATCTATATGTATATATAAAAGAAAGTCGTGTTTGTTACAACACTTATAACTCGAGAACGGCTGGACCGATTGCCATGGTTTTTGATTTGTTGGATTTGTTTCCGTCCCGAATAGCAGAATACATCTTAAAAACAATGAAAACTCGATATGTGTAATAAATACTTAATCATTTCAGTAGATGCTGATTTGTTTATTACATGTCAAACATTTGTTGTCCAATCCTGTCAAATAGTGTAACAACTATTTTTGTTTTTTAGAGCTTATGGCCTGCTTGCTGAGACCTTTAAGCCACAACTTTATTTTTTTCTGAAGATATCATGTGTGCGTTCAGAAATTTATTTTTTGTAAAATGTCCACAAAGTTCAGGTACTGTTATATTTGTTTTTAATTCCCAAAAATAATACCTAAGATTTATTCTACAGTAAAAACATAAAATCATCGGAAAGGAAGGAACGGATTTTAGGGAATAAAAAATCAGTTGGTAAAGGTTATAAGATTAAGGAAAAAAAATCTACAGGTTAAAAAAAGTGTAAATGTCTTTTTATAGGTTGTCTATGATTTTTCTTGATAAGCTATTCATACGTAGTGGTCATATACTCTTTATGTCTCAAAAGTTCAGGCACTGTTATTATATTTGGTGGTTTTATGCGAGTGCACATTTTAATAACAATGCTGCGTCCTAGAAGATCTATCTTTCCCAGCGAAGCCGTAATGCAATTAGGCAACGGAATATTGCGAGTCAATTATCTGCGAGAAATTGCACGCAATTCTTGACTATTTGTGGCCTCAATCTAGAAAATGCATGTTTTTCTCATGGTCAATTGTACGTGGCATGCTCACGTGTCGGCAAACCATCCGCTTTATTTGTTCTTGCGCCTGACCAAAAAACAAAGAATGTCGTTTACCACAAAGTGCTTGAATAAAAATCCTATTAATGAATTAATCCGAGTTTTATTTTTTTTGCCCAATCTGCACAACATAGTTTTCAATAATTTTTTTCTGACATGAGTTTGAAGTACTTAAGTATTGTTTTTTATTTTTTTTTATTTTTATTCTCATTCTGTATGTATGTTTTCATCATCATTCATTATAATAAAATACTTTTTTGTTTCTATCTATATAAATATATTATTTTGTATCATTGTTTTACGTTCATCAAAGCCTAAATTAGTTCAGCTAAAAAGTAACACGACATTCATTGACTGTTAGGCGGTACGAAGTTCGCCAGGTCAGCTAGTTAATTTATTAAAATAAACAACTTTGAATTAGGAAGTCTGAACCTGCTACGACAGATGTTGCAAGTGCGAGTTGTTTTCCTTTGCACAGAGAGTCGCGCCTACCAAACAACGCCGGACAGAGCTAGATTTTTTGAAAAATTTATGTAAATTTCATAAAATAAATATTCGGCCATTAAAAGTTCGGTGACTTTCTACAAAAAAGTAAAACGCTAAATGCTTGTAATTTTGCTGAAACAATGTTACAAGTGTTTGAAGTGTGCTTCAGGTGTTTTCTGTAGACATTATCTAAACATCAATAAAATGTTGATTAAAAACATAAAAAATGCAATGTCTGCGATAAATAAACAAGAAATTTAATTGACAAAAGAGTAGCAGATACAATGGTCATTCAACTTGCGAAGTTCATTCTTGTATTGAGTTCATTGTCATGTCCCGTAGGGCATAAATCACTTGAATTTTCGTAATATAAATACGCAGTTTATTACAATATTACGCAAAAGCTAAAAATTACCACTAAGTCAAAAGGATTTTGTTCAACATTTAATTTTACATATAAAACACAATACGTAGGTATTTATGTTAGATTTTATAAAACCCCTGTTTCATAAAATATGTATTTTTTGAATATTTTAGTGAAAATTTAATAATAGGCACCTGAGCATCATATAACATTCTTACAAAAAATAGTTACTTTTATCCTACACCAACTCAAAATGAAATTTTCTCGTCTCTCGACAGCCGAGAAAGTACATTATTTTCAGGCTAGCCGAGAAATGATGTACTTTCTTGGCTAGCCGAGAAAAAAAAATCTAATTTTCTCCGCCAGGCGTCGCTGTTATAAGAAATCTAGACGGTTGAACAGTCGTCAGCACCAAGGACACTCTAAACGTCCCATTTACTGTTTATGAACGTCAATCTTATTTTAAAATACTACTTTTGTGTAAGATAAATTGTGTAAATCACGACAGTAAAATAATCCATAAATTTTTGACACCTGTCAAGGTTTGACATTTTGAATTGGCGATTGGCGGTAATAACCTCAAACCAATTTTGAGATAATGCTCGATTATAAGGTAATTTGTGTAGGATAAAAATAATGTGTAAACCACGGCCGCAAAGTGCTAGGTTTACAATATACTATTGAATCACAAGGCCGGAAACAGGCATTTTGCAAAGCAAGTGATAAACTACAAGCCCTTGCAAAAGCGTTTTCGAAAGTGTGATTCACAAAATTTTTGTGCCGCTGCCGATTTGTTATTTTAAAAAATAAAAAGAATTTTTTATTAAAAAAAGTTTTTTCCATGTTATGGCAACGCTAAGTGAAAAATCCAGATGTCCTGTTGATTAAAAAAATATATTTGGTTTGACATTTCAAAAGTTACCTGTTTGCGTTCTTAAAAAGGGAATCTGCTGTTTGCTGAAAAAGTCGATACTCCAGCACACATTACGGCTTAGGAACTTTGGGGGGCTATACATTAATTGTAACATTATACAATACAAACCGTTATCGTTGATAAATGTCTGACAATTGACAATGACAGCAAATGTCATAGTAATCATTTTCTAGCCTAGGCTGGCAAAACGACGTTGCGGACCGCTTAGGACACGTTGAAAGTTATGTTTTGCAGGCGCAAGGCACAAAAACATATTCTTATTATTACAGAAACTTAAATCTTTCACTTAATATGACGCTATAAAACAAAAACGCAATTAAATTTTTCTTGCTACTCCAGTCGAAAGTACGTGGTTCCGGCTGCGATTCCACGGCAGAAAGTGTATCTTTCATGCACTGGTAGAGCTATGCGCGCGCCTTTTTTTAGCGGGAGTAAATAGCCGAGGGCATCATGGCGCGCAGTGCAGGAATCTCAACTTTCTGCCCTTGTAGTGTAATATACTATTTTTATCAAGTTTTTAGATTTAAAATGTTAAAGAAAACACAATTTCAATATATTTTTTATGTCATGTTATCTTAAATCCATTTTATATATGATTTTACATTGGTATACACTGCTGGATGATTTTTTAATCCACATTTTGGTGACCCATACGATACTATACCACCTTGAACATATCTTGGACTACCATTTATGGTAGTAATGTATTGCAAAGGACCGCCACTATCCCCATTACATGTATCCATCCCCATTTCTCCACCAGCACAAATCTGTTTATTTGTAATAGGCATTTTTAACACTTTGAGACAAGTTTTCCATGATTTTATAGGAAGATAAACTTTATTCAAAATATAACTATTCTGGCCTAAAAATAAATGAAATATTTGAATCATTTATTGCTATAAGTGGTCTATATCTCAAATTACCTGCTTCGGTAAAACCAAATCCTGTTGCTATGAAAATTTCGCCAACCAGGTTTTTTGGCATCAAGGAGCCGGTAGGTAAGCATATTGGTTGAATGTTTGCTGAAATCGAAATCTGAGTGCTACATCTATAGAAAAATAACTACAATAGATATGTGTGTTTATATGTCTGTCTATCGCATTGCAGCTTTAAAACGGCTGAACTCATTCTAATTTAGAGATATAAATTTAAATACTGGAGTAATCAAAGTTGTTCTTAACTAGATTGGAATGAAAATTAAGATTTTTTTTTTGGTTAATAGGTGTAAACATCATTTGTAAGTCTGATTACGTCAAAATTTAGAAGTATTTTGTTTTAACTCATTAGACGGCGTTTTTTTTTTTAATTTTTAATGTATTTATCTAGTTTTGTGAAAATTATTTGCTTACAAATAATATAGTTTTCTATGTATACTTACATCTATCTAAGTTTGCAGGTGCTGCCAATCTAATAAGTGCAATATCATTTTCAAAAGTTTTTGAATTAAACATCGGATGAACGATTATTTTGGTCACACGCAAATCTTGAACAGTCTCACAGTTTCCAGCATCATCACAATCAAATTCAGTTTCTATGTTGTATTCACCGAGACGAACAAAGTCTATCCTAAAATATATTTAAAAAAAAATAATCTTAAAATATTTCCTTTTACTTATAATCCTGCACACAATGTCCTGCTGTTAAAACATACCACTTGCTAATCAGTGTTCCTCCACATTTAAACTTGTTTTCCCGAAAATGTTCTAAAACAAATTATTAAAATTTTTTAAAGAAGGTATATATTTATTAAAAACCTGTTTTATAAGCTATTAAAGCCATCCATGGAAACTCTCCTGGTTGAGTTTGATTAGGTCCATAAAGTGTCATTCTCGGTGTAGCAAATCCACATTTTTTTAATAATAAAGAATTTTGCTTTTCTTCTTTTCGCGGCTTCGGACAACACACTTTTTGTATTTTTTTGTAAACATTATCAAAACCGCAATGACTTAATGGATTTTGAATCATTATTCCATAATATGTGAGAGGCTGATTATTGTTGACTTGTACATAATATAAACAATTGTTTCTGTTCACACAAGTGCTTTGATCTCCACATAACCCTATATAAAATCATTAAAAATTATAACAACAATTTGATTACTTACTAAATTCTAATTCATCGGTCACATATAACAAACACATTAGCAAGACTGAGAAAAAAACTTTCGGAGTATACGTCATTTTTAAATTATTTTATTTATTGAAAAATATTTGTAGTGTATGGCACTTGCTACGAATCAACACAATATGGTTGACAAAAAAACAAAATCACCGAAATCTGTGTACACAAATTACAAAGTTAGCCACTACTGAGACTCCACTGAGCAAGCGTCACAAATCTGACATTTAAGATCTAGGATTGTCACAATTTTAACGTTAAATTGTGAAGAAAAGTGAAACAAATTGCTAAAAAAAAACAGTAGTTAAACATAATGATAATCTGTTTTACTTACAAAAACAACTTACTATTATAGTATAGTTTACATTATTTTTTTTATAATTTCTTAATAACTGTAATTATCTAAAGAGTAAAATATATAGTATATTCATATAAAACAAAAAATAAAACAATTTTATTAACTGAGGTTGAATCAGTCAATAAATTTGTTATTATATAAGCCTTAAGAAAAAGAAAAACTTACAAAAATAATTCTTGATTAGAGTTAAAATTACTGTTTTTTTGAAGTAGGTAACCATTCCAAAACAGCAAATCAAACAATAAATAAATTATATTTATTTATTTATTTATACAAAAGACTCTCTACAGTTTTCCATTTGAAAAGCATATTGTTACCCACTGATCAAGCGTTTTGCTCAAGCATTTAAAAAAGTTGAAAAAAAAATACAAATATTTTTACAAAACAATGATCTGTTTATTTTTAAGTATACATAGCCATTATGTATAGAATTAAAAAAAATCCTTATATTAAACTAATTTTTGGTACGCAGACATTTTTTTTTCTTAAATAAGGCATTGATTGAATAGATTAAATTAAAATTGTTTGATATTTCTAGAGAATACAGTTTTTCTGAATAAAACAATTATTAAAACTGGCTAACGCGTTTTAGAGTGCCACAAAGAAACAAAGGTGTTCACAAGCTACCCACGTGAGCAGTTACAAAGGTTTGTGCAATTTTTAATTATCGAAAATTGGCAGCATTGAAAGTTGAAATTAAAAATCAAAAATTGCCAGACATTGTCGGAAGCGTTTGAGATTTTGTTGTTTTATTTCATGCTGCCAATTGGTTGATTATTGAAAAATACACCATAACTATTTAAAAAAGTTGAAAAAAAAACAAATATTGTCAAGTTATTCTTTTTCGCAGTTTGCAAAAATTAAAAAAAAATCTAACAGTAGTCAAATATCTTAATCTTTTTTAATCAAATTAGCAAAAATGTACCCCGCTTACAAAATCTTTTAATAAAGATATCTTTGTTAGAAGAAGTTTAATGGTTTGTGCGCCATGATGCCACAGATACATTATTCCAAATTATTGCTTTTCTTTTTGTGTCAGAGATTAATAATTAATAAACTTTAAATTTAAAAAAAGCGTCAAATTATTATTTAGCATGTTTCATTTAACACAAAACACAGCTTAGTTCAGAAATAATTATTATACTAACATTTACAGGAAGTAATTAAAAGTCTATAGTCAAAGAGTTGTTAAAAAAAGATTTGCTTGCCAATGTAAAATAAATTAAATTTAAAAATAATACACTCCACTTTAGAAAAGCTATCACCTTTTTTTAATAATATATGCGACGAAATTTTTTTTTTGAAGGATTTAGGGTATAAAATGTAGTTTAAAGTTTGTCTATATTGTTTTTTAGGCCTAAAGAAGGTAAAATTTTGTACCGAAACGTAGCTCTCAGATGCAATAAAGAACTGTAAAAAACAACTACATTTTATACCCTAAATCCTCTATAAAAAATTCTTTAAATACACTTTACTTCAGTAAACTGATCATTTTTAAGTTGATTGACTTATTAATGCCACTTGACTGACTATTTTCTTTTTGGCATTGTTATGTATACTTTGCTTGCTATACCCAATTAATCTAAAAAATTATGCATTTTTACATGTCAGTCATAATTTTGATAACTTCTATGTCTCTACATAGTATTCAGTGAAGATACTTTTTTTGTACAAAGTAAATTATTGACAGATTAGCCTGACCTGACCTGACCTGAGCCTTTTTCGCAGGGAAAACACTTGCAGAGTGTCCAACCACACTTTTTTTTAAATATAAAAAAAAAAACAATTGATAATTGATTTAATTTTGTATATTTATAAATTATACGTCTGTAACATTGTCAAGCCTTGCAATTGCGAGTTATTTAAAAATAATATCCGCTGTAGTAAGGGCTGTATCCATAGCCGCCATAAAATGGACTCGAATAATACCCGAATTGCGGCTGTGGTTGTGGTAATGGAGCTGGTAGTGCCAATATGGCAGCAATTAGAAGAACAAATGTGAGCAAAACCTGCAACAAATAAAATAGAATCACAACAAAATACACAAAACCTACTTTTAACATTTTTATATCAGCTTATGAACATCTTAGATTGATTGCTTCCTTTATATAGGGAAAAATCGAATTAATGCAATTGAAAATACCATCTAAACTCTTGTGTCTTGAATATTGAATATCCAAATTTTAATAATCTGCATTTATCGACGCCACAGCTCCATATCTGCTTAATTTTTTTTTTATAAGTATTTTTTTTTTAAAGTTTGCTTATTTACACTAATTAAATTGAGTTTGATAGCAAAACTGTAACATTTGTTTGATTATAATCGTTATAAAGTAATTTCAAGGTTGGGATTTTTCAAGGTTTGTTAGTTTTTCTGGTGAATAAAGAGAACATTCTTTGTGAATGAACAATGTGCAGATGGAATATCAATTAGGTTTTTTTATGTTGTGACCAATATAGTAACTGAATCTTTTCATCTAATTAAAAAAAATATTAAAAAAAAATTTTTGAAACATTCGGATAAAAACTTTATTGCGTACATCTGTAAGCTACGACAAATAAAATAAATAAAAATAATATACCGTGAGTGTTAATTAACTATAAATAATTACTGTAAATACTAATAAGTACCATTTTTATGTTTTTTCCACTAACAATGTCCTTTTAGAACATAATACAAAATTTTTGCTCTAAAAATCACCGATTAAGCTGATATTAATCATGCGTCTTAAGTTGCATTATCAAAAATAAACAGCTTCACAATGTTGTAATTTAAACAATAGAAAAAGCTTTTGTTCTTAAAAAATGAAAAATTGTCAGAAATTAAAATGACCGAAATGCTGAAATAGAATAGTTTTCTATGAACAAAATAAAATTAATTTTGCTTATATGATCTATCTGAATGAGTTAAAAAGTTCTACCACTTTAAAAACTGAGAAAATCGTAAGAAATAAAGATGATTTTAACAAAAAGCACGGCATATTACAGAATAATGACCAAAATTAAAAAAAAAACATTTTTTTTTAACATTTTTTTTATTTTAACAAAAAAGAATAAAGTATTTGCTCATTCAAACTAAAATTCAACAAAAAATAACTTTTTTGGTATTTTTTCCTACTTTAAAAGATTAAGAATTATAGCAACTGCTAGAAAACCGAGAGAGAGCTTGAAGATTCATAGTTTTTTATAATTAAATAAATCATATTTTAAAAACCGTAAGAAAGATTAAGATAGAGTTTTTTCTGTTTTTTTTAATAGTTTTTTAGTTACAATTATAATAAAAATAAAAAAAGACTGTACTTTCAAAAATTAAAATTAAAATTGAATTCTTTTTAAATAAGTCAACTAAAACTAACTTTATTTTATACTAGCTGGCCCGGCGAACTTTGTTCCGCCTAAACATAGAGATTATTTTTAAAATAAGCAAACCAAAATCTTTGAAAATTATATATTGATAGATGTCATTTTTTGTCTCTATCCCTCCCCTTTTCATCCCTTTGTTAATAAAAAGTAGCTGTTTATAATTATTTAGTTTTATTAATTTTTTCTAATTAATAATTAAAAACTATTAAATATTATTAAATATTTAATAATTAAATATTAAAATAATTATTAATATTTAATTAAAAATTTTATTAATATCTTTAAATATTTATTAATATTAATAAACTCGCTGCTCGATTCAAATCAGCACTTGATAAATATCTTGTTCTGCGTCGCAAATTATCTATTTGTTGACCTCGGTTGTTCGCTCGACGATTCTGCATTGGCAACCGGGCTGTTTCACGGGCTGCTTCACTTTGCTCTCGTGATTGAGAAGCACGAAGTCGAGCCATACTATCGCGGCGCTGTTCACGTGCAATTTCTTGTTCTTCTTCAGTCCTTTCATTTGCAGTATTTCGTATTCTTCTTGCATCACGGCTTTGTCGGGAAAGATTCGATTATTGATTTCTTACAAACATCAAATTGTCATCCATACGTCATTACATATCTGTCATTATACGTCAATTACATAGCTGTCATTAGCGTTTTGTTATTCCACGTTTTATAGTGACTGACGTTTCATGTCAAGTCACACGGGAATGCTGTCGAACGGGATGAAAAGTATCCTATGTCCTTCTCCTGGCTCTAAACTATAATTGATATAAAAATCCAAGTTTGGGAAAATTGCTTGAGCCACGTCAAATAAATTTTAATGTAAACGCTTCTTTGTGGTTGCGTCAAATTTCTCGGTAATTTGTCGAGCCTCACCGAACCTTTTCGACATCGCATTTCACATTTGACTTTCACCCTTCTTTTAGAGGATGGTTTTTGGAATAAAAAGTATCCTATTTCCGTCTCCTGGCTCTAAGCTACCACCTCACCAATTTTCAACCATATCGGTAAAGCCGTTCTTGAGTTATAAGTGGAGTAACTAACAGACTTTCTTTTATATATATAGATAGTCTATCTAAAAGATCTAAAGAGTAACTTGGAGCAGTTTAAAAACTGATAAAACTGCAAAAATAGAGATAGTTTGAATAAAAAGCTAATGATATCCCAAAATAATAACTCTTTTGAACCGAAATTAAAAGAAAACATCGTTTTTTTGGTTTTTAAAGATTACGAATGAAAGCAACTGTCATAGAGCTGAAAGATAGCTTAAAGATTAATATTAAAATTAATAAATTACATACTAAAATCTATTCATTTCGTTCTAATTAGCACTTATTTTTAAAAATCTGTTATTATATAAAGAAAATTATTATTTTAAGAAGCAACTACTCTTACTTCTTGTATTTGGAAAACCGCAAATAAGTCTATTATATAAAATTGCTTTTGTAAGAATTGCACAATCTTTGATTTTTCCGGAAAAATAGAAATTGAAATTGTGTTCGAACACAAATATCTATTATATAGAAGTAAATTTGCTAAAAATAACTAATATTATATTTTTCTCTTTACACAAGAGTCTATAAATATCTGAAACTAAGCTTTAATTTTCTTGTTATTAAGACATACAGACGATTGTTTAAATTTCTAATTTACAATAAATAATTCAAGAGATCGTCCACTCTGACATAATTTGTCGACAGACAACCTTGCCTACAACAACATGCTTATGCATACAAACAACATTTTATCTTTAAATATTTAGAGATATAAATAAAAATTATTAAAAGCAAAACACATGAATTAGTCGTTTTTGAAACAATCCTTCACTGCAATGCTGTTGAATCGCCTACATTACATTACAGGCGTCATCACATCCTGATTAAATTTACAAAGGATGTAAATGCCCTAATCATAACCACGCCCGTACTTTTTACAGACTCCACGGCCGACTGCTTTTTTTGGATAATTCATGCTTCAGCGGAAAATACTTCACCAGAATTTAAAAAATATATAAAACAAAGCCGCTCAAACTTGCAAGAGATGATAGGGATAAAAAGCTAAAACTTAATAGATACGCAAAAAACATTTAAAATCTAGTTTTTAATGTTAAAGTTTTTTTTTATTATTAATTTGATTTGTATATACAGCTACAAGGTGATTTACCAAGAATGGTAAGTATGTCTAAATTCTCTTAATGTAATGAGAAATACATTTTAAAAGATAATACATATTAATATTTTTTTTTCAACTACAAAAACTTCCCTAGCAAACTGGTCTATTATTATTAAATATAATTTCATCACTGACACTGTTTTTTTGAACATTTACACTGTTGAACATAAATAATTTAAAATTATTGTAAAATCCTAGAATCTACAATACATTCTTAAAACTGGTCACAGTGTATTTTTTGTTATTAATTAAAACCAAACAAATTATTTATTTAAAAACATAAAAATTAAGATGTAATTAAAATATATTAGTTTTTCCAATTTCGTTACGAACATTGTGATGTGTCATCCTCGTTGTCAAACGTGCTTCGTTTTATAAGTATGTAGTAAAAATAACATTATTTTATAACTAGTGTTAAAAAGTGACATTAGTAAATGATTAATGTAGTTAATTTATTATATATGTTGATAGTACAGTTTTTTAATTTATTGTTGTAAGCTTCTGTCATCTTCTGTTCTTTAGATTACAAGAACCCCAAACTTGAAATATATCTGATCATTCTCTTCAAAAATCATCTTTTGGTAAAACTTTTTGACTTTTTTGAGCGGTAATTTTTTGCATTTATCTTCAAAAAGACAATCAGTTTTGTAAAATTGCTAGAGTCTACATTTCTCTTAATAAAAATAGTCATTAGCAACATTGAATTATGGCTCCAGATCGTTCAGAAGCAGTAGACGATAAACATTTTCACGTCTGACATTTTCAAAAATTTAGAAATTTCTTCGAATTTATTTATAGCGACAACTTGATTAGCACATTATTCTGCGGTATACTTAAAAAAAGCGTTGATTAGTTGTTAGCAGGACGTAGAGCAGAATATTTTTGGTAAAGTTGCACATAATCCTGACGAGCTATTAAAAATCAAAATTACAAAAATCAACAAAATTGTGTGTAGCGGTCTTTTGATTTAATTAATAACTAGCTGACCCGGCGAACTTCGTACCGCCTAACAGTCAATGAATGTCGTGTTACTTTTTAGCTGAACTAATTTAGGCTTTGATAAACGTAAAACAATGATACAAAATAATATATTTATATAGATAGAAATAAAAAAGTATTTTATTATGATGAATGATGATGAAAACATACATACAGAATGAGAATAAAAATAAAAAAAATAAAAAATAATAATTAAGTACTTCAAACTCATGTCAGAAAAAAATGATTGAAAACTATGTTGTGCAGATTGGGAAAAAAAAAATAAAACTCGGATTAATTCATTAATAGGATTTTCATTCAAGCACTTTGTGGTAAACAACATTCTTTGCTTTTTAGTCAGGCGCAAGAACAAATGAAGCGGATGGTTTGCCGACACGTGAGCATGCCACGTACAATTGACAATGAGAAAAACATGCATTTTCTAGATTGAGGTCACAAATAGTCAATGATTGGTCCTGTGATTTGTTGATCGTCATGGCGAAGACAAGACGAATCGGGAATTGAATTCGTTTAAACTCAAAAGGCATATCCGTTGGGATCATCGGAATCCTTGGAATAAGAACTTCCTCATCTTTAAATTTTCCTTTAAGTATCGACGCGTGCAATTTCTTGCAGATAATTAACTCGCGATATTCCGTTGCCTAATTGCATTACAGCTTCGCTGGGAAAGATTAGATCTTCTAGGACGCGGCATTGTTATTAAAATGTGCACTCGCATAAAACCACCAAATATAAAAACAGTGCCTGAACTTTCGAGACATAGACAATAGCTCAAAGAGTATATAACCACTACGTATGAATAGCTTATCAAGAAAAATCATAGACAACCAAACAACATTACAAACAACTACAGGTTAACAAAAGACATTTACACTTTTGTTAACCTGTAGATTTTTTTTCCTTAATCTTATAACTTTTACCAACTGATTTTTTATTCCCTAAATTTCGTTCCTTTCCGATGATTTTATGTTTTTACTGTAGAATAAATCTTAGGTATTATTTTCGAGAATTAAAAACAAATATAACAGTACCTGAACTTTGTAGACATTTTACAAAAAATTAATTTCTTAACGCACACATAATGTCTTCAGAAAAAAATAAAGTTGTGGCTTAAAGGTCTCAGCAACCAGGCCATAAGCTCAAAAAAAAAAAATAGTTGTTACACTATGTGACAGGATCGGACAACAAATGTTTGACATGTAATAAACAAATCAGCATCTATTGAAATGATTAAGTATTTATTACACATATCGAGTTTTCATTGTTTTTAAGATGTATTCTGCTATTCGGGACGGAAACAAATCCAACAAATCAAAAACCATGGCAATCGGTCCAGCCGTTCTCGAGTTAGTAACAAACACGACTTTCTTTTATATATAATATATATAGGTTGTCATCATGGCTTTTTTCAAAAACTGTTTAATCATCTGCCTTTTGGACAAGGTGCGTAACTTTTTGGTAGGTAACCTACTGATCAACTTATCGTCGATAGTTGACAATTTTTGTATTTATTGTCAAAATATGCTAAAAGCACACTTTTAGAAATGTTTCTAATCTTTTTTTTTGCCACACCATTCCTTGAATAGTCAATAGTGGTTTCCTAAATTTTTTTCAGGTAATACATTTTAAACTAGATTTTTTGCAGCAATTTGTAGCTCCGGTGGAGTATTAGAAAAGCAATCGTCTTTTCACTTTCACTCTTTATTGTCTTTAGAAACAACACAACTTTCAATAGATAAACAACTAAACAGGCCCTAGCTACCAAACCAAATTTAATTTTATGTGAAGATTTGAATTTGACCGAAATTTTGGTAATTTTTGACAGTTGCACACAAAATTTTGAATGCCACATGGTCGAGAATATCTATGTTTTATTTTGATTCTCATAATAAAAAGTCAAGTTTACATAAAATAACTATTGTCTTGTTCTTAATTCGTTTTCCACTTTTTGTAAAATTATAAGAGTTTTTTGTACTCTAATCTACTGTTATTATTTTTATTTTTATAATAATGGTAGGTTGTCTGGTCATTCACACACAATGCAATTCTGTAGTATGGTTTCTTATATTTTTTAAACGACACATAAATATACGTCATATATAAAACTGATAGAATATTATGTTCTATTGAATAAAAGACATCAAGTGAATCCTTCTAAGCCAGTCACTTATAAAAACAATTTTTTTATTGCTTTTTACTTCCTAAAAGTAGAAGAAATGACGATAAGATAAAATCAGAGGTTAAAAACCTTTTCGACGTTAACATTAGGGTTTTTTTATTATGTTTACATTATTAAAATGTTTTATATTAAATTTTTTTTGTTAATATCGACTTAATAAATAAACTTAGAATAAAATATTTTTAGAATCACAAAAGAAAGAAATTACGCATTACAATAAGGTTTCTACTTTTCTTGTTTATCCATAACCTGCGACAACCACTTTAGAGGTTACACGCAGAGACATAGACAAGTTCATTACTATTATTTGATGTTCCCTGGTTAAAAAATCAGTCGTATTCAATACTTTGAAATTGTTCTAGTTCGTTATACAATATTTGTTTCATTGACCACGGACAAGAATATTATAGCAATTATCAATAATTTTTTTCTTTTAAATGTAGCTAGCCTGATAATTATCTTTTTACAGACGTCTTCATTAGGGCTCTTTTCAATAAAATATCTATAATAAGAGTTAGTTACCAAAATATCCAGTTGTTGCTTAGAGTGAAAAAATTGAAGGATAAAACCTCTAATGACATAAAAAAGAAAAAAATTATAGCAAGTCGGCTTTTTTCTAAGAATATTTGACCAGTTTTTATCTTCTTATTGTGGACTTATTAAACAATTGGCTTATTTTGATTAGTAGCCAAATATTTTGTCCTGTATGTACACATTATTCTACATTGCTGTGATACATAATATATGCAGGGATTAAAACCTCCGCATTTTTTACTAAAGAGTTCTATATAAAACGAAACATGCCCAAGTTTTTGAATTTAGTTTGAATGAATGTGCTTTGCCTTTATTTTTTCTGTTTGTTAGTAGACACCAAAGAAAGAATGGTACTATTGTATGGTATGCGGTAGAATCAGTGCGGAAAATCTAAATGAAATAAATTCATTATGTCTCTTACATATCAAAAGATGCGTTGTAAATAATCGTTTTTGTTTTTTTTTGTTTGTTTCTGCAATAAACTGAAAACTAATAACACTTTTGCATAAAAAATACAGAAATCTTTGAAACAATCTATTACAAAAATTTGGATGTTTCACCTCTTATTCAAATAGAGATTACATTTTTACGTTGCAGAATGTCAATTTAAAAATTTAAACTTGACATGTTTTGAGTTTTCTCTTAAATATATACAGTAAGAGACATAAGAATTTATTCCATTTGGCTTTTTCACACTGTATGGTTTACATGTTAGAAAGATTAACATTATTTTATCAATAATGCACAGAACTAAAGATGTCAAATGTATACAATTTTAAAATTTGTCTGTCGAATCAGACGAGTGACAGCAAATGGGTTATAGCAAGATTATCAACATTATCCAAGTTTAGTAATTTATTATCTTTGCCATCAAAAGCTTCGGACAATGTTGATTACGTTGTGTACTTGTTTGTATATTTCTTCTAATTACTAGAATTTTTGCGCCAAAATAATTAACCACTTTTACGTCACACCAGAACAATATGATTGCATAATTGCATGTATTATTTGATTTGCACAACCTAATATAGATTTAAATCCTGTTTCTAAAAAAACTATCATAAATTAATTTTTTTCAATGTATTTATTATTAAGTAATCAATAACAAATCACTTCATCCTACTAGCATATGAATAAATTTATTCGGCAGCGTTTATTCAGTCAATAATCAACTTTTTTTTTATTTTTATTTGGGCGTGTTTGTCAATGAGCTTCTTTGTTTTGTTGCAAAAACTAAGCATGCCAATATTGTTTAGTCATATGACTATTTTTTTGGATTTATTTTAATATATAAAGCATGCAACTTATTTTAACAAATTAGATTGACACAGTTAGTGCAAACATCTAAAGCAAAATGTTCAAACTTGTAAGTTAGTAAAAATTTGTTGTATTGTATAACTGATCACTCTTTTGTTTAATCTTGAAAGCTTTTTTGACTGCAATATTGTCATTATTTATCAGAAAATAAATAATATTTTATATTTATATTCTCATGATGATTATAATGTAATCATCATCTGTAATAATTGTCAAAATTTTTGAGGTTACATAAACATTTTTCGACAAGTGGTATTACTATCTTTGATTATATACTTTCAGCTTTTAGATTTAAAAAATCAAGAGTGTAGAGAAGTCTATAAATAGCTTCAAATTCTAATTTATTATTAAAGAAAAATAATGTATAGTGTTGAAAAACAAAAATTAGTTGAAGAGCTACATAAACCTGCTCGAAAAAATTTCAAAAGACGTCGTACAATTATTAAAGGTTTGGATGATTTGTGGCAGGCTGATTTAGCACAATTGGATTACTATTCAAATTCAAATAATAAATTTAAATATATCCTAGTTGTGATTGATTGTTTTTCAAAATTTGTTTGGGCTAGACCATTAAAATCAAAGCATGGAGAAGAAGTTGTTAAACAATTTGAATCAATCCTTAAAGAAAAACGTCATCCTAAAAATCTGCAAACCGATCAAGGCAAAGAGTTCTTCAATAGTAAATTCAAACATTTGATGGATAAATACAAAATCAATCATTATAGTACTTATAGCTACAAAAAAGCTGCAATAGTTGAACGTGTTATTCGAACATTAAAAGAGAAACTTTTTAAATATTTCAGTTTGAATGGAAGCTATTGTTGGGTTGATATACTATCTACAATCGTTGATAATTACAATAAAACAAAGCATTCAAAAATCAAAATTGAACCGATTAATGTCGATAAGAAAAATGAAAAAACTATTTTAAAGAAATCATATAGTTTTGTGAAAATGTTTCCTCAAAGTAGAAAATTATCAATTGGAGATGTTGTACGGATCAGTAAAGCAAAACATGTTTTTGAAAAAGGCTATACAGCCAATTGGTCTACGGAGCTTTTTAAAATCATTAAAATACAGGTTACAAAACCTTTAACATATTTACTAGAAGATTTGGAAGGTGCACCAATCAAAGGTGGTTTCTACTCGGAAGAATTACAAAAAACTAAAGTTCCCAATGTCTATCTTGTTGAGAAAGTTTTAAAAAAACGTAAAAACAAAGTTTTAGTGAAATGGCTTGGCTTTAACAACCAATCAAATTCTTGGATTGATAAATCAAATAAATTGTAACAATCTTTAATTCAGTATTCTATAAGATGTCAATCGATTTGGGAGTAGATGTGGAATATGATTCCGATTTATATAGACAATTGGAAAGATATGAAGATGCTACTAACGAAGAAAAACAATTAATTTCCAATAGTTGTTTCTATTTAGAAAACATTGTTTTAGAAGTGGGGTTAAGTTCGGTAAGAAATTTTGAACCAGCAATTCGAATGATTAATCATTCCAATGAATGGGTTTTTTTTGATGTAATCGAATGGCATAACCTTATCAATGCAATATCTCTTTTGATTGAAAAATATGAAGATAAAGAAGATTTTTCAAATACACATCAAATTATCAACATTGAAGAAAACTTTACTACATATCAAGTTTATAATGGAATAAATATTTGTAAAAAAATAAAAATTTTTTCATATTTAAACATGATGCAATTGAGCTTTTACGCTTGGATATATTATTAAATAAAAAGTTTGAAATTTTATATAAACTTAATTTTATACATTTTTATAGAGATATTTTAGAAACAGCATTTCAAATATATTGTAATAATAATATACCTGTATTAGAAATTATTAAATATATATGTAATACTTATAACAATAATCAAAGCTATTGTATGAGAGAATATATGTATTATTTTCCTAATGAAATTATATGTGAATTTAATAAAAAACTATAAAAACGATAAAGTGTTTTAATTATCTGATAAATAACTTTTTTAACATTGTTTTATCTCTACTTGCTTCCTGAAACTATATTTTTTTTCCTAAAGATAAAAAATGATCTAACCAAGTCTTGTTACGTCATGTAGAAAATTGTGGTTTTTATAATTTAAATGAAACAAAAACTGTTATCTAAAACCGCAACATCCATTTTTTTTATTTAAACAGTAGTGTTATAAACTTGTAGAGTAGTATAAAAACTTAAGTTGTACCATGGCATCCGATAACAGTTTCGTTTCAAAAATAAATGAAATTGGTCAATGTGAGTTTCCACCTAAATTGAGTGTTTCCGATCTTACGATAGGAAAACAATATAAAATTAAATTAATAAAAAAGGTTAAAACATGTTTTGGGGAGTGTGCTTTATGTGAAGTGGAGGATGGAGTGATTTTTCTCCCCAAACGTTTAACTTCAACTTTAACACCAGAGTGTATAGAAGAGTTATTGTGTGGCAACGGATCCTATCTAACATATGAGGGGGTGAAACCGTGTGGGCAGTTGAATCCGGCACACAAATTTACATTTAAGAAACTTTAAATTATTAATAAGGTAAGATATTTATAGTGTATTAAAAACTTTATTAAAAAACATTTTATTTTAGATTAAATTTATACTTTACATTTAAGAAACTTTATATTATCAATAAGGTAAGATATTTATAGTACATTAAAAACATTATTAAAAAACATTTTATTTTAGATTTTATACAAAAAATATTTAATAATAAGGTTATAGTTAAGTAATAAAACAATGAATCCATCTTCTGTATCAAATGGATTGACCCCTTCAGGTACCAAAAAAATACGATTATCTTAAATTATTTATCTTTAATTTTTTAGTTATTTTTTGTGATTATTGTCACATTAATATACCACAAAATAGTTATGTTGGTCATGTAAGAAGTAAAGAACATAAATTACAATGTATGGTAGAGCCTACACATTTGGAAGGTGTAGTAAAAATGGGTAGTAGTTTCAAAACTCGTATATCTACTTATGAAATTTCTAATATGAAGAAGGATGAATTGAATTTGAAGATCACGCTGGAAGAGATGAAACCTAAATTTATTAACCTTATCAAAGATTATTTAGAGAAACATATATCACTTAAAATCAATTAGAACAATATGCTCTCTATTATTTGGAAAAACAAAACTTGGTAGATGTAAAGTCGTTCAATACAAAGAACATCATAGTTACACATGGTAGTAACTTAGAAACTCTTTTCGATCAGTTTAGCGATATGATTACTAATCAAGCTGATGAATTTGAAGAAAAGGACTCTGGTAATATAAATTTTTAATTAAATATGTTTTAATTTATAGAAAAATTTTTCAGGTTGGGCATTACTTGAAATTCTACAACTTACCATAAATATAAATAAATACAATCCTCTCAAAGCTTCATCTTACATCCCACTTCCAAAAGAAATTTCAAAAAAAAAGGAGTTCTCAACATCAAAAATCTGGATAAAAAATGTTTTATGTGGTCGATTCTAGCCCATCTTCATCCTGTCAACGTGAATGCTGAACGAGTAACAAATTATTTACCATATTTAGATCAACTTAATTTTAGCGGTATTGACTTTCCAATAAAATTATCAGACATTTCTAAATTTGAAAAATTAAATAATATATCGGTTAATGTTTTTGGTTTAGAACAATTCTAATAAATAAAAAATTAAACAGCAGTGACTGTAACGCTATTAAAAGAAACTACTTCAATAAAATAAGATTAAATCTAAAACTTGTTTTTAATTCTAAGAGTTTTGTTTTTAAAATTCACTAACAATAAAGTGAAGTAGAATGATGCATAATAGATAAACATGTTATTTAAAAATATATATATATATCTTCAACTAAATAAAATTTTATCTTAAAAAAAATGTTTTTGAAAGAGTAATCTAATTATTTTATTTTTAAAATTGATCGACAATAAAAAAGTTTAAAGTATTTAGAAATTATGCTTAAATTAGTTATTGAAACGAACTTGCCTCCTCGCTTTACTGTAGAACCAAAAAGAGAATTGTGTTTTTTAAAGGAATTAGTAACGCTACAAAAGTCATGATTTATAACGTGTAATGAATCTTTTTGTTTTACAATCTTCATGCTTTGTACAAATTGAAAGTACTAACTAAATATTCTAGATAAAATCTAACATTATATACTATACTATAAAAATACTCATTTATTCACAATATTAGATATTTTTCAAAAGTTCAAACAACATGTCAAAATTTTTTTGACGTTCGATATCATAATGCCCCCATGCTAATGTTTTATTTGAACCTTGTATTATGTAGCGTTTATCATCGACTGCTGACAATGCAACTTTATGACGCAATTTGGTGTATATGTCGTGCAAATAAGATTTAAATATTGACATACTACAATAGACTGATACATTGTTAATTATAACATTTTGATAATCTGCAATTTGTAGTGTAGTTTGTACAACGTGTTTACTTACACCTTTAGCTTTTTTATCAGTGTGGTCGTTCAAGTCAATACAATATGCTTTGGCACCAGTACCGTAAAATGCTTTAAGTGGAGCACCTGCATATTCGTCCTTCATTTTACCAACAACTGAAACATTTGGCTGTATTCCATGACTATTAAATTTTGAATAATTGGAAAAATCAAATCTATTACTATGTTGTTTTATATCTTCATAAATATTTTCAGTAAAGACTTCTAATATTAGAGAATCAGTATCCATGTATAAAAGAGAAATATTATTCCGATATTTAGGTTTAAGAAAATCGTAAAAAAATTCATACATGACAGTTTTTGCTAACTCTAAAATGCAAAAACCTACATAAACCGGTTTGTCATACGTTACAAACACTTTATTCATTTCAATTGCTATCAAGTTTTCCGAAAAAATTGCAAAATTCTTAAAATTTGGTTTGGCAAGCCAGGTTTCTGCACCAAATTTACGAGTTTCTTTTGACCAATGAGTTGCAATTTTAATGCTAATATATTTATCAACATTCTCCATAGTTTTAACGAAAATCATTTGCCAAACTTTGAGTCTTTTTATTGTAAATTAAATAACAGAAACATTTCAGAAAATGATTATGAACGTGCTCATAAAGTTTGGAATTTATTCAATTGTCAAACTCTGGACTGCAATTTGGATGATGACCAGGAGGAAGAGTTGCTTCAGGATGATTTTGAAAAAGAAGCTAATAATTCCACAAATAGTAAAAAGGCCAATGGTGAATATTCCGATATTTATCTTAAATCTGATGTTTTACTTCTAGCAGACGTTTTTGAAACTTTTAGAAATTTTTGCTTAAACACATATAAATTAGATCCAGCTCAATATTTTACTAGCCCTGGTTTTAGTTGGGATGCTCTACTTAAATACACTCAAATAGAATTGGAAATTTTAACAGATATAGATATGTTACATTTTATCAAAAAAGGAATTCGTGGGGGAATCTCTCAATGTAGTAAAAGAAAAGTTTTAGCTAATAATCGATTCTTACCAAATTATAATAAATCATTGCCGGAAAACTATTTAATGTATTTAGATGCAACAAACTTGTATGGTGCAGCTATGTCTGAATATTTACCTTATGGAGGTTTTGAATGGGTAGAAAATATTGCTGAGTTTAATATTGAAGATGTTTCAAACATATCAAATGTAGGATTTATTTTAGAGGTAGATTTAAGATATCCACAAGAATTACATAATTATCATAATGATCTACCCTTTTGTGTAGAAAAACTTGTTCCACCAACATCTAAATTTAAAAACTCAAAACTAATTCCAAATCTGTTGGATAAAACGCGCTATATTATTCATTACCAAAATTTAAAACAAGCATTAAAACATGGGTTGCAATTGGAAAAAATTCATCGAATTCTAAAGTTTAAGCAAAGTCCATGGATGAAACCTTACATTGATTTAAACACTCAAATGAGAAATAATGCTAAAAATTCATTTGAAAAACAATTTTTTAAATTGATGAATAATTCAGTGTTTGGTAAAACCATGGAATCAGTAGATAAAAGGGTTGATGTCAAATTAGTTACTCATTGGAAAAATTGTGGTAGATTGTTAGGAGCTGAAACTTTAATTGCAAAGCCCCATTTTAAAAATATTAAAATTTTTTCAGAAGAGTTTTGTGCAATACAAATGAATAAAGTACTCGTCACTTATGATAAACCAATTTTTGTAGGTTTTTCAATATTAGAACTCTCTAAAGTTATAATGTATTCTTTTTTCTACGATTTCTTAAAACTAAAATACAATGACAATGTGACATTATGTTATATGGACACCGACAGTTTTATTCTTGATATCAAGACATCAAATTTTTATACAGATATGATTCAACATCTTGATAAATTTGATACTTCTAATTATTCTTCTGATAATGTTCATAAAATACCAATAACCTCCGCTTTATTGGGAAAAAAATGAAAGATGAATTTAAAGGAACAGTTTTACATACATTTTATGGTTCGGGTGCAAAAGCTTATTGTGTAGATGATGGTACAAAAGATAAAATAAAGAAAGCTAAAGGAATAAAATATAGTGTAGTAAAACATGATTTAAAATTGAAAGATTATGAGAATATTGTTTCACATTTAAATGATGTTGTCTTTTGCAAAATGAACTTGATTAGATCTCACTTACATCAATTGGAAACTAGAACAGTTAATAAAGTTGCTTTAAGTTATAGTGATGATAAACGTTATTTATGTGATAATTATGAAACATTGGCTTGGGGTCACTATGCTATACCTAATTCGATTCCTAGTTCTTAAGTTATATTGTTATTTACTAGACTATAAGTTGTAAAACATTGTTGTATAATACTTTATAAAATAAAAATCAATAAACGATTTGAATGTTTAATTTAAAAAAAACTTCCCAGGTTGTTTTGTTAGAAGAAGATGAAATTAGAGAGGTTGTATCAAGGGTTGTATAATCCGCTAGTGGTGACCTACTGAATTTTTTCAATGTGAGTAGGACCCTGGTGGGGGCTGCTGGCTCTGCTCCAGCTGGTGACAGATCTGAGGGATGCTGCTGGACCTGCTGCAAGCTGGTGGGGAGGGATGCTGGGGACCTGCTGGTGGGGGCTGTCCGCTAATACCTGCTGGTGGGGGGCCTAATGCTGGGGGCCTGCTAATTACAGATTCGCGACTTGCTAAAAATTTTTTTTAGATATTAAATAGTATTTTTCTATGAAAAAAACAGATCCGCTCAACCTGCTAAATTAAATAGTATTTTTCTCTGAAAATGTGTTTTGGGGGTTGCCTACCCTGGCTCCAACCGCCACACCCGCGATAGTGGCGCCACCTGGAAACTAAACTTAGCATGGATCAGAACCGATAGTGGCGCTCCCTACCTTACCGACACCGATATTAGCATGGATCAGAACCGACAAGTGGCGCTCTCGGTGGCAGACTTGCGAAGCATTGCTCCAGAACATACCTACTATATCTACTATCAGCATATGCAAAAAATGGAACTTTATTTTTTTTTTGATAATTTTCAAATTGTAAAAGATTTGATGATATTAAGTTACCGAATTTAGTTGTTCTCATCTCTGTGCTAGGAATTTTAACAGCTACTGTAGTACAACCGTTTTCATAATGTCTTTCCAATATATCTTTAGTAGTAAAATATTGCAAGCAACCATCACAAAAATGTTTTTTTTGTTTTATGATGTGAAACTGGACTTGCTACTGATCTCGATAAATCTTTAATAACACAATAATGCTGGTTGCCAGATTCATCATCAATTAATAATAAATTAATATGAACATTTTGTTTAAATTTTGAAAAATATAGCGGGCCAACTATTTCATATCTTTTTGTGTTATTATGAAAAACAAGTTCTAAACCTAAAACATTGACCGAGATATTATTATTTTTTTCAAAGATTGCAATACTTTCTAATTTAACGGAAAAAACTATATCAGAAAAATTACACACTTGCGTAAAACCAGGATATGACAGTGGACTGTTTTCGGGACCATTTGACTGAATTAGTGCTGCCACAATACTCCAACCAAAACACTTGTTGTCATTATTTTGGATATTTATAATGGCTTTTCTGTTACTGAAACACTCTGGTAGTTTTATGTATGACGATGCTTGAAGAGGATTATACTTATTTATATTTATTTCTAAATATAAAGTATGTTTTAAAACCCACCCTAAAAAATTTAAACTGTAATAAATGTCTGTAATAAACCTGAGTCTTTTTTAGCAAATATTTCCATTTTATGCTGAATATCTTCTTTAAATGTTAACAAAATCTCATATAGAGATGAACCAGGTGTGATTATTTGGTTTGGTGTTTGAAACGATTTGATGTCTGTTAAGTTGTTAGGTAAACCATGTAATTCCACATTAACTTTAAGTGTAATCATTCTGTCTAATTCTTTTTCAAGTAGGTCAAAGATTTTTTTTTCATTTTCAAGAAAGTCCGAAATATTCACACATTCTTCTTCTGGAATCAAACGATAGGTCGCAAATCGTTTTTGGAATGCTGTTGCAACAATAAAAATATTTGCAGCCAGCGGTGTAACACAGTTATTTTTATGCTGCCGACTTGATTGATGACTTTTTAACTGTTGGCGATTAATAAATCTATCACATAAATCGCACTTGACTAACTCTGCAAAACAATTATTAATATCGATGTATTTTCTGATAATTTAAATTTCACCATTTGATTCTGACATTTTTTGTCTTTTGTTTGGGGTACATGAGTTGGTCATGTGTTTATTTTTATTATACAATGTGGAGAACGGTTTACGACACCAATCGCAAGTAAACTTGTTCTGAAATAAAAATATTTCAAATACATAACTAATCCACTTTATTTACAACTTAGATCATTTATAAAAATTAACTTACGTTTGGCACTGGATGACTGGACATTATTACACTAAAAAAATGCAAAAAAATAAAACTGAACCGTTATCGACAAAACACAAGTGAATAACAATAATTGCTGTATCACTAACAAAATGGAAGTGATTGCCACGTATCAAATTTTCGTTTTTATCGGAAAACAACTGGAATAGGCTCTAAGGTCATGCGCAATGTACCTTATGCGCATGACCTTTTTATATTTTTCAAGGCTTCGTTATCACACAGCTGCAGCTGACACCTGTTGCAACAAATTCTTAACAGGTCAACACCTTTTATTTATTGTCAAGGTTTTCTTGCAGAATAAAAATTTATAAACTCTTCATTATCGTCAACAATCTACATCAATCAAACTTTATAACTTATTTTGCTATTTTGAAAATAAATAATTTAATTTTTAACTAGAGTTGTTAGGATCTATATAGGAAGACTCATATTATGTCAAAATGTAATTAACACTTTTCTTATATATTTTTTTAAGGCTGCTCTAACTATTCTCATTCAACAATATTTGGCTGTCATAATTGTTTTTAAAAACTTATTATCTACCTTTATATTCAAGCCTACGACTTGACACAATATTGTCATTTATATTTTATGAGTCAACTTTGATAGTGACGTCATTATCATATTTTTCTATTGAGAGCCCAGTTTAATATATTATACAAACATTTCTATTTTTTAACATTTGAGAATTTACAGTAGCCATTAAATTCCAAGAATTTTATTAAAGTAGTCATGTTGATTGATTATTGTTTGATTATTGGTATCGCACAATTTACATTTCTATCTGAAAAAGTCTAGCTTAGCTCTCGCTATTGTTTTATAGTCGCCATTGTATGTGACGCTTGCGCAATCAATTTCAAGAACACATCATATCTCGCAGAAAAAATTCATGGTTAATCATCTTCATCGACGGAGGAAAAATTCCAAGTGGAGCTGCGCGATTAACTAAGACTAGTGAAAAACGCATGCGCAAAAGATCATGGCAAATATTACAAGATCAAGACAACAGGTGTTAATGCTCATGGTCATGTGGCAGGTGTTCCAAACTCAGAATCGCCATTTTACCAATGTATTTCCAATTCAAAATTTTTTATTAAATTGAAGTTGATTACTTATTGATTGATTATCGTTTGATTATTGATTATTGATTGATTATTGATTGATTATTGGTCGATTATTGTTTGATTCTAGGTATTGCAGAATTTATATTTTTTTATTTAAGCACGTCCATCTTTGCTCTTGTTTAATGAGTGAATGCTCCAAAGTGGCTATCACAATTTTCAAAAAAAAGTGGTGGGAGAAAGCAAAGTAGTGAGAGAGCAAATGTACACAACAGGTGTTCCATGGCCGTTTTAAAATTCAAGGTCAAGGACATTTTAAAGTCCAAGGTCATGTGACGTAAAATGGTGGGGAGAGCAATTGTACCCCATTCCTTATCTACTGGTGCTAAATTATTTTTAAAAATTAGTAAATAAAAAATGAGGGTACCGTTGCCTCCTCCCTACTTTTACGTCACATGACCTTGTACTTTAAAATGTCCTTGACCTTAAACCTTAGAACGACCATAAATTACCTGTTGTGTACATTTGCTTTCCCACCACTTTGCTTTCTCCCACCACTTTTTTCCAAAATCATAATAGCCACTTTGAAGCATTCACTCATTAAGCAAGAGCAAAGCTGGACGTGTTTAAATAAAAAAATGTAAATGTTGCAATACCAAAAATCAAACAATAATCGACCAAGAATCAATACTCAATAATAGTGTATGTCATTTTTGAGCAACTCTTTTTTTTCAACTAAAAAACAGGCTAAAAATTTTCAAGAAGGTGAAAAAAGAAGCCTCTAAAAATTTGAGCTCTTAATATTAATATTAAGTGGTGCCTGTTCCTAACTTTCCATTTCCCATTTAAATAACATGGAAAAAAATTTTTTCTTTTTTCTTATTTTTGTAGCTTGACATTTAAGCATTGTAAAAATGATCTGAAAAATTATTCAAGTAGGAAATTGCACGCTCTACAAAAAAGTTCTGATTTATTTTTTTTACAGAGTGAACAAAATTTTCATTGATGTCACCAATCAAATAAATTGAATTATTCATGATTAGTTGGCCACTGATTACAATTATATTTAATATTCCAAAATTATTAATTATTAATCAACACTATTATTAAATCACAAATATCACTTCAATAATTCAATCAAAAAACAGAGCTTTCTTCAGAAGAAAGTAATGATACAACAATCCTTAACCTATATTACCACGAGAAAATTAATCTCAACGGTAATACACTGATGACTGAACCGATATTATCGTTTATCAGAGTTATCGACTTTAAAATAAAAAAATAATATTGTTCAGGTAAAATTATAAAAAATAAAGAAAGATTAAAAATTAAATACAATAACAAATTAATTGTTTTATTTAATCTATAATTGAACAAATTTATTCAACACAAATAACTTCTATTGATAGTAGATAAAATAGAATATGAAAAAAAAAAAAATAAAAATTGAGATGTAAGTATTATTTTTTTTCTATACGAAAATAATTATTTTTTCTTGAAAATAATTTTTAAGACGTCAAAAAAGTCCTCAGTATTAGTTTAATAAAATAAAAGTCATAATTTTATACATTTTCAACTTTAAGTTTGAATATCTTCAGAACGGCTCACTCTGTAAAAAAAATAAATCAGAACTTTTTTGTAGAGCGTTCAATTTCCTACTTGAATAATTTTTCAGATCATTTTTACAATGCTTAAATGTCAAGCTACAAAAATAAGAAAAAAGAAAAATTTTTTTTCCATGTTATTTAAATGGGAAATAGAAAGTTAGGAACAGGCACCACTTAACATTAATATTAAGAGCTCAAATTTTTAGAGGCTTCTTTTTTCACCTTCTTGAAAATTTTTAGCCTGTTTTTTAGTTGAAAAAAAAGAGTTGCTCAAAAATGACACACCCTACTCAATAACCAATAATAACTAATCGATAATCAATCAATAAGTAATTAACATAATTACTTTAATTTAATAAAATTCTTTAAATTGGAAATACATTAGTAAGATTTTGGAACACCTGCTACATGACCGTGAGCGTTAACACCTGTTGCTTTGGTCTTGATTTATTTGTCATAACCGTTTGCGCATGCGTTTCCAACTAGCCTTAGTTAATCGCGCTGCTCCACTTGGAATTGTCTGTCCGGCGATTAAGATGATTAACCATGAATTTGTAAACCTTGATATAATGAGTTCTTGAAATTTATTGCGCAAGCGTCACATGTAATGGCTACCATAAAACAATCATCAAGCGAGGGCTAGACTCTTTCAGTTAAAAAAATGTAAGTTGTGCGATACCAATAATCAAACACAAATTATCAATAATCAATCAATAATCAATTAATAATCAATCACCATAAGTACTATAATAAAATTCTTTAAAATACATTGATGACTACTGTAAATTTGGAAATTTGAAAAATAGAAATGTTTGTAAAATATATTAAGCTGGGCTCTCATAGAAAAATATGATAAATGTAAATGACGCCACTATCAAAGTTGACTCATAAAATAAAAATGATAATTGTATTGTATCAAGAAACAGCGATAGTTAAATTGCCAAAGCAAACCATCACAAAATCTTAAACCTTTAACCTATGCTATAATGACCTGTTGTTCTTATACCATGGTCGATATGCATGTATTGCGCCTATTCGAATAAAAAAAACTTATTATCAAAGCTGACTGAAAGAATCATAAGTGATTAGAGCTTAAATGCTCTTTAAGGCCAAAACTTACAGCTGTTTAGTGTGTTTCTGAAACGGTTGATAGCGTTTGAGACAACCCAAAAGTTTTTCCAAGATTAATAATAAGCTGTTCATTTTTATAAAGTTTCATATTTGTTGTTTCAGAGACGCGAGAGGATACTTTTCAAAATTTAATTTTGTGATAAAAAACTTTTTTTTTTTGATAAATAGCTTTTAAAAAGAAATATTTACAATCGAAGGTATACAAGTAATAGATAATTATCCCTTGAATAAAATTCATACTTTGTATTGTAAATTGAATAATATTTGCACTTCGGTCGGCTGCACCGGCAGAAATAGGATGACACGTGCTGATTTTACAGAAATGATTTTCTAGTCCCCTATAACAATATCGACTTACCATCGAATAGGTGTGTTTTTAGGTAGTCAGAGTAGCTCCTAGTACGTATTTCATTGACTTTGTGTGAATATGAGTTGTGATAAAAGATATTCCACTAAAGAAAAAAATCATCTGAGGCTTAGCAGCTATAGAGAAATAATCGTAAAATCAATGAAGGGTTATTAAATTGGCAGAAGTAAGTAAATGCATATAAATTTCAAAAAGGTACTTAGTAAATTTTATTTTTTAGTACGAATTTTACGAATTCAAATCTACATGAAGGTAACACAATAGATTCTAGTAGGAACCTATCTGTTAATGATTCTCCTGATCAATCAGCTTCTGAAACTCCACCTAGTAAATCTTTAGAAAAAAAAACCTTAAAAAAAAACGGCTTGTTAATTTAGAGCATATGTAATGGCGAATGAAAAAACAACCTAAAATAAGTGCTGCAGCTTGTGATATTGCAGAGCCATGCAGAAAAAAGTATACTTCCTCAGAAAAAAGTAATGTAAACGATAAGGTTTATGATTGTTGAAGAAATCGAATATAATGAATATATCATTTCTGGAGCAACAGCCTTTTCATTGCGTTCTAACTTACCTACAATAAAACGAGTACTATAACAAGTGCTTTCGGCAGCTACAAAAATTCAACATTAAAAGATTATAGTTCAGAATATAATTTGATCATCGAAAAAGAAATTCCCAATCCTGGTCTAGATCCATATCTAGAGTCAGTTACTGGTAGATTTATTGTAGACGGAAAACATTTTTTGAAAGAAATTAAAAGCTTAGAATATCACAGAGTAATGTGTCTAAAAAGCTCGAACGGTTACTACAGATTAATTAAAAGTTCATCAAAATCTTTCACATGAAAGCTCAAATTTGAGTGTCAATTTTTTCGAGACATTTGTATTGTTACAAATGATCCGACAAAGACACAGGAGAATAATAACCTAGAAGAAATTATGTCGACAATGAGTATAAAATTTTTAAAGAATAGTACATTTAGAAAAAAAATAAGAAAAGCTTGGAACTTGTTGGAAAGATGTATTGTACTGGTCGATGATTGAGGCAGGAAAAGAAGAAAAAAGATTAGCTATTGAGAGTGGTGATGTGACAGAAAGTAGTAAAACGCTATTTATAGCAGTAATTGTTGATGGAGGCCGATCTCACAGAAGCCATGGTCATCGATACGAGGCCAATTCTGGGGTTGCATGCCTGATTGGTCGGAAAACCAAAAAATTACTACACATTGATGTCAGAAATAAATATTGCTTTAAATGCCAATACCTTGAGAACAATAACCTTTCTTCAAATCACGAAGATTGCTTCAAAAATTAGCACGGGTCTTTTTCATCAATGGAATCCGATATGATCGGATTTAGGCCGTAGACCTAAATTAGACCGTAGAAGCATTTAGGTCAAGCTATGAGATTCATGGACTAGAATACAGAACTCTTATTGGAGACGGAGATTCAAGTGTCTATAAAAAAGTAGTAGAGCTTGTACCTTATAGAAGAAACGTGAAAAAAAAAGAGTGCGACAATCATGTTGTGAAATGTTACCCAAAAACGTTATTCAAATTGCAAAGTAAAACTCCTTTAATTAAAAAACAGTTAACCAACGGAACTATTTTAAAAATGCTGTTCCAAAGGCAATTGCTTACAACGCTGAGCAAAAAAACACAGCAGAAGATTTAAAATATGATGTTAGAAATTCTCCAAATCATGTCTTCGGAATTCACAAAGAGTGTAGACCGTATTTTTGTAATTTGCAAGACCAGTTTTTAGAAACAATGCCTGAAAATAAATTGTTTGTAAAAAATCGGTAGAGGAATGTCTGAAACTCCTTTTACAAAAATGCGATCAGTTAATTACTAA
This sequence comes from Lagria hirta, assembly GCA_947359425.1. NCBI lineage: Eukaryota > Metazoa > Arthropoda > Insecta > Coleoptera > Tenebrionidae > Lagria > Lagria hirta. Next base: position 26,276,879 of record OX375799.1, read on the forward strand.
TGATACAAGTAATTTAACTGAGAATTTTATGTCACTAGTAGCCAAATTTAGTGGTGGAAAACAAGTAAATAGAGGGAAACGCGAATCATATAATTTTAGAACATACGGTGCTAGATTAAATTTCCAATACAAACCACAGTGGCATCCGAAGACTATAAAGTTTGTAACTGGTTCAAGTCCTTCAATCTTTGTCAGAAAAACGGCAATTGCATGAAAAAAAAGATTAGAATGCACTTGAAAGTTTGCAGTAAAACGAAAATTATTCCATAAGAAAAAAAGCATAATTTAACAAAACGACAAGAAAAAAGATAACGGTTTAGAATGTCAACAGCCAGATATGAGCATAACTGAAAATAAAGAAGAAAGTTTAGAATTTTTAGAGAAAACTAATGTAGATACAAAAGAGCGAGACAAAATAGAATTTCTGACAAGAGGACAATCAGATAATGCACGATGGTTTACCGAACGAAAGAATAGAATGACTGCATCCAAGTTTGGTGAAATCTGTAGAAGAAGATCAACCACAAAAGGTCGACCAATAAAAAAAAAAAATTATTATACTAAGCGTCTGTCACGAATGAAGCAATGAATTATGGAAAAATCAATTAATATTCGGCAATAAAAACATACGAGCAAAAGTCAGAAGAAAAAGTTATTCCATGCGGTTTGTTTATCGATCTAGAATTAGGCTTTCTTGCAGCTTCTCACGATGGAATTTTTACCACAAAAATGGTATAGTAGAAATAAAGTGCCCGAAAACTGCTGAGAATTCTAGCATGCAAGAAGCAATAAAAAAGTTTGAACAATTTTATTTAAATAATTATTTTAAACTTAAAACCAATCATAATTATTATTACAAGATTCGGGGGCAATTGCATATAACCAAAAAAGATTTTTGTGACGGTTATGTGGACCAGAAAAGACATCTTAATTGAAAGAATCTATAGAGACGATGAGTTTTGGAATTCTAAAATAAAGCCAAAACTTATCAGTTTCTATAAAGATAAGTTGCTACCAGAAATAATTGATGCACGTTTATGTCGCAATATGCATATAAGGGAAAACTAATTTACATTTTGTTAGAAGCAACAAAATGTTTTTAGGAATTCTCTTCCTCTTAAACTGATAGTGGAAAACATCACTAGGCTCATTGGACTTTGACAACCACGCCATGGACTCGATTGACTCAATCTTTACCTCTTTTCTTTAGCATCGTGTTCTCAATGATGTCTTCACTGTTTTGCTCAGGAGCAACGTGGACGGTGTCGCAAGGCCTCAATCACATTACACGAAATAGACTGGCCAGGAATAATACGTTATAGGAAAAGGTATAAAATAAAGATTAATAAGTGAAGAACCTGAAGACATTACGCATTATTTACAGCAAGGGGAAAATCCACAACCTTTTTATACACTGATAGGAACATAACCATAACAGGCTCCAGCCCACCCCTCCACCTCTTCGCCTCTGTTCGAGGAAGTAGAGAGCCAGGATAGCAATGTGTAAATGTCTACAGACGTCATGGGAGTACCACCTCAGTCTGAAATGTATTACCACATAGACCGTACCCCAGGTATTAAACTATAGTTTCTGCCGTGGATATTCCATATTAACATATTAATGTTTATCAATAAAACTTTACTCATTATTCCTCCGAATTCAGGGAATCAGCAATTAATTCACAATTATACCACAAAACAACACATGATCAACAAGATTAACACCTTAACTAACTATCTTCCTCTTTTACTAAACAATTAAAAGTTTAGATATTCATAATACTGCCCGTCCGACCGCTCTTTTTCTCACGTTTTCACTCTCGTCCCGCTCAGTTAGACTCCAGCCTTCCAGAGATGCTAAGCCTATGTTCTCCCTCTCTAACTTAAGATGCCATATGGTTCTCATCGGCTGAATAAGTTTGAGCTAAATAAAAGCAGTCAATATAATAATGTCGTCCAAATGAAAAATAATCACGTGTTATGCTTTGATTATCACATATAACGTCATCAAAAATCATAATAGAAAAAGGTTTTGCTTGTTGTGGTGTTAGAACGTTGTTGCCATCATCAAACTCTATATAGGCAGTTTTTTATATAGGGCTTAATACTGTTTTTAAAAATTTATATTTTGGCTGATTTAACGTTTTGCAATATAAATAAATATTTGAAAAACGTAAACCGTTTTTATAAAGTAATAAACTTAATAAAGCATTCGTTTTTCCTGATCCCGAGCTTCCAATAATTATTCCCCGCTTTACAATAGAACCAAAAAGAGATTTATGTTTGGTAAAGGTACTGGTAACACTACAAAAATCATGATTGATAACGTCTAATAAATTTTTTTGTTTTACAATTTTCATGTTTTATACAAGTTGTGAGTACTAACTAAATGTTTTAATTAACTAAGTTTGATTGCTTCAAAAAATATTATAAACAAACTTTGCTCATAAGATATTTTATAAATTTCATAATTGTCAACAATATTAGTTTAAAGAAAATGTTTTTTCATTAAATAATTGTGTTACAACGCATGTTTTGTTAAGCAATTTGTTTTTTTTTTGTCAAAAATTAATATTAACTTTTTTTTCTAGAACAAGTTATTATTTTGTGTGTTATTATACAATAGTGTAAGGGGTATTTTTTTTGACGCAATTTGCATAAGAATAATGGTGAAGGCGCCGGGATAATTAGATGCATATAATTAAATTACCTAGTTTCATTAAAATACAATATTTGTCAGATTGTTTCACCACATTCTTTCCTGATTATGAATACAACTTAAATACTGCATAAATACAAAATTAACAGACTACATCATTATCAACGATCTACTACAACTCACCCCCTTTGTGGCCGCCGTTAAGAAACCGCCTCGAACGAATTGAACGGATTAGATTAACCATACATGAAACACATTCACACATAATGTACCTGTCAATAATACTTATCAAAGAACTCACCGGGGGCTTGTCCCCGCCGGACAATGTTCCTCCATTCCAGCCTTGTAGAAGGCATCCTCTGTTACGGTGGCTTCGCTGTTTCTATCATATAGACCGGATTTGATGGACGTTAGCGGCTTCCTTCTGTTTCTCCATTCTTCAATCTATTTATTATTTTCGGTACCAATGTGAGAAGTCAATAGAGGCTTTCTCACGGATGCCTGCACCTTGGGTAATTAAACCTAGATGGCCATTGGCTACAGTGTTTCCGGCGAGGAGAAATAAAACAAGATTAAAGAAATAATTGGAAGGTATTTGAACACTGCATCCTTCCATTGCCACAATAGAGAACCCACCTACAACTCTTTTCAGTGACAAGGCACCAGCCTTGACGGCAGCATCAAACCCGGCCTCAAAGATCTCTCCAATCTATTTGAGAAATCTGAGAAGCTAGATCTCAACCGAAAAACAGGAATTATGTTAATCGGCGTCGAGAGCCAAATAATAAATAATAATAGTAGTAGTAAAGACCGGCTCAAGAACAGAACAAGTTCTCTGCTGTAGGTTTTCATTCTTAATCATTTCACAAAGAGCAACAATAAACAATAACAACCGTGTCAATTCTGACACAAACAATCTGCATGCTCTTTAATACAAACAAATATGCCAATAATGACATAGATGTATCTGCATGCATCATAATAATCAATATAATGTAACAAGGTCTTACATGTGCTCTTTCCTAAGATTAGAGCAAGTCATTTCAGTACTCAACCTAGCTGCTATGGCCAAACCAGTCACATTGTTAGAAGAAGGTAGGATCTCTCACCTGGCTAGGTTACTAGAACAGAAATGTAAAGACACCACATTCGCACTTCATTTGCACACAATAACAAATTATATTCGTTCGAGTATAAAGATAACTATCACTCTCGTGTTCTCGACTTGACTTGACTATGCGCGAGTACCGCACTCGACACTCCTACGAGCACTACTCGCTGACTGTTGTCTACTGCCCTTGCGGCAATGGTATCATC